>PVLD010002659.1:59146-160204 GCA_004027595.1 Dinomys branickii | reverse complement strand
GCATGTCTGTATATGGGTCCATACATCTACAATTCGAAGATATCAATGGATAAAGCAACAACTACTGTTGAGACCATATCACCTTGTCTATAGATTAGTTGTGATTGTACTATTTTCTATGATAATGGGTGTCTGTTTGTCAATATGTTTTTGTACTTTTATGTTTCTAAAATAAAAAAAAAAAAAAAAAAAAGAAAGCATGAAACAGAGAACTCTTTGTAATGGCAAAGTGCTGATTCAGGTAGTTACATTCGTATTTATAGCATCAATTTTAGGAGTTCTTGTAGTTGCCCTTTTGTGTTCACTTTGTTTTCCCTGGGGTAGCTTGAAAAACATCATATGCTGTGTTTCTGTTATGATGGTATCAGACCTGAGCTTCTTCAAAGTCAGGGACAAACTGTTGTTAATTCTTTTTCCATATTGGAATAGAAATTCCATGGCTTCAGTGGCACCTTATCACCAAAGAATATTCAGTTATGATGAATGACTGAGGCGCCAAGGTGATGGTCACCGTGTAATCATCCTTCCACACAAATTACACTGAAAACAACATTGTGTAACACCTGCTCGCAAGGCTGGCTTTTAGAGAAGTTATTTTTAGTCGAGAGGGTGGAAAGGAAAAGAGATGGTCATGGCACACACAGCTGTCTTCCAGGGAGCTGCAAAAAGTCATCCAAAAATAGGAACAGGCACTGCTTTGATTTCTGTCTTACTGCCTATTCCTTTGTACTGCTCACCTGAGCTGTAAATATTACGACCACAAGCACAGAGACGCCCTTAAGTTTCTTTTTCTTCTTCTATAGGTTTTAGGTTCAAAATTACATGAGATCTCTGATACTCAGTCAAAACAAAAACCAAAACCAAGAAAAGGCAATCTGCAGACAGAGGCACTTCCACAAGAAGGACTTTGTGGAAAGAATGATCTTAGACCTATACTGCAAATGCTGACACTGTTGAATGAATTCTGCAGTAATTTAAATACCGAAGGGGAAATACCATGCTTAGGAGAAATAAAGGATATGAAACATTTGGACCAGTGAGTGATAACAGAAAAAGGAGAAACATCTGGGTCAACTAGGAAAGTTAGTTTAAATTCTGTCTGGATTGGTGCTGAGCTGTAAAAATTAGCCTGCTGCAGCCCAAGTCTTCCCGACCTCTGAGGATCAAGTGAGAAGATCTGTCTCCAGGCCGGAGGAAAAGTTCTGCCCTGCCTAGGGGAACCTGATAAGCTAGGTCAAGCAGAAAGAAAACACCTCACTTCTCTAAGGACTCATCTTGTTATCTTTTTTGCTCAGGACTTTACACAGAAAAATCTCTAGTTTCTTGAGATAACCTGCAGAGTTGCGGAGAAAACTGATGATACCAGGAAAAGAACAGAAGGGATCTTCCTGCTGTTGGGCCTCCTTTGGGAAGACTTCGAATTTGATTCATTTTCCTGGGGGAAAAGAAGGACTTTGGTCTTCTTTTTATTTATTTCTAGATAGCTGTTTCTCACTAAATCTAGTAGTTTTAACTCCAACATTACCTAAGCCTCTAGAATCTGGAGAAAGAAAGAGAATTCTAATTTACTTTGCTTGGAGTGGCTATTTAAAAACGCTGATATAGATGAATATAAAAATTTTTATGCATATTTAGGAATATACATGTATAGAATCCATGCAATGCCTGCCAAAACCTGTGTCTTGGTTACTTTTCTCTCGTTGCTGAGACAAAATACAAAACGCCCAAAATGAAGGAAGGAAAGGTTTATTTAGCTTACAGTTTGTGGAGGTTTCAGTCCAACTTGGCTGGTTCTGAGGCAAAATGGCACATGGCAGAGAACAAGCATTCATGGCAGCAGAGCACAGCAAAAACAACCAGCAAAAGGGAGGAATGGCAGAAAGCAGCTTCTTTCCTTCCCTTACATTGTAAACAGGCTACCTCAACCCAGGGGGCATGTAGCTCTCACACAGTCTCCATGCCCTCCTCTTCCACAGACTCAGGATGTGTACAAAGTAAGCACCTGGCTTCCTGCTGAATCACTCAGCCAAACCTCTAGACTCCCCAAGTTGACACAATGTATCAACCATAACAACCTGGTGACCTTCAGTAGGCAAAAGGTATTGTGTGTAGCTGGTTTGATGTTCCTATTCTTTTTGTAGCATGTTAGTGAATTAGTAGTTGTTTTTAAAAGAGTTTATTAGGATGTCTCAAAATGACAATTATGTTTGTGTTTATTTTCTGTTATGTGGATTAATTTTCAAGGTCATTTAAAAATCATAAAGGTATTTTAAAGGTATTTTGCAAATAGCTCTACTACATGTATATACAATTTATTTTGCTTTCTGATGGCTTTTTTTCTGTAATTGAGAATTGAATCCAGGGCCTTTGCACTGAGCTACCATCTCCAGCCCCTTTTTGATTTTTTATTTTGAGACAGTCTTACTAAGTTCGCAAGTTGTTCAGACAGTGCTTAAATTTATGATCCTGTGTGGTCAGACTCTGGTCCTAGAGCGCTAGGATACAGTGTATGCCACCACACCCAGGTTTTGATAGTTTTTATCCATGCTCTATGTTAATAGAAATAATACAATTTTGTATGAAAGTAATATTAGCTCTAAAATGAAGTTAGGAACTAAATATTACTGGATGTTATTTAGCTACAAGATGAGGCTCTCAGGGTAGCTATTCAAATATTGCTGCTTTAAAAGCTTTTTAAATCTGGTCTAAGTATCACCTATCTGCCCCCATCCCCTGAATATGATCACTCAATGAGAAAGTTTTTCTTTGTATCATTTTAAATTAGTGCATACTAGTAATACAGAATAATGTGATTTGTTTTGGTATATTGGCATACAAAAAATAATATATTTTTATTATTTTCATCCCCATAACCCTAATCTCACTTTCCCCCCTTGATGCCCCTCTCTAAAAGTCTGCATTCTAGTTTCTTATATTTTCTAGATTTCTCATATGTGATTTCTCTTTCTTTCTTTTCTTTTTCTTTTTCTTTTTTTTTTTTTTTTTTTGAGTGACAGGGTCTTGCTATGTAGCTCAGGCTGGCTTTAAACTCACTATGTAGTCCGGGCTGGCCTCAAACTTGTGGCAATCCTCCTTGCCTCAGCCTCCTGAGTGCTGGGACCACAGACGTGCACCACCACTCCTGGCGATATTTAACTTTCTGAGACTGACTTATTTCACTTAACATGATGGTTTCCAGTTCTACTCATTTTCCTTCAAAGGACATGCTTTCACTTTTCTTTAGGGCTGAATATTCTGTTGCATATATATGGCGTTTTTATATCTACTCATTTGTTGACAAAGATCTAGGCTGTTTACACAGTGTAGCTATTGTGAACTGCCCTGCTATAACCATGGATATGCATGTATTGCTGCAATATGGTGTCTTTAATTTGGAGGAAATATACCAAGTAGTGGTGTAGTTGGATCAAGTGGTATTTCTATTTTTAGTTTTTTGAGGAACTTCCATACTGATTTTCTTAGTGGCTCTACTAATGTACACTCCCACTAGCAGTGTAGATGTGTTCCCTTGCCCCCACAACCTCACCAACATATATATTTGCCATTCTGCATGGAGCGAGATGGAATCTCAAAGTAGTTTTGATTTGCATTTCTGTAATGGCTAGAGATGTTGAACATATTTTTACAGAGCTGTTGGTTATTTGTACTTCCATTTTAGAAATGTGTGGCTCATTTACCCACTTGTTGATTGTATTATTTGTTGGGGGTTAGGTTTTTTTCTGAGTTCTTTATATATGCTGGGTTTTTTTTTTTTTTTTTTTTTTTTTTTTTTTTTTTTTTTTTTTTTTTTTTTTTTTTTCCGGGACCGGGGATCAAACTCAGGGCCTTAGTGCTTAGCGGCAAGCACTTACCCCACTGAGCTGTACCTCCAGCCCCTATATATGCTGTTTTGTTTTGCTTTATTTTTTGAGACGGCATCTGCTATGTAGTTCAGGCAGGCCTTGAATCACTGTGTAGCTAAGGCTGGCCTCGAACTTGTGTTGATCCTCCTGCCTTGGCCTTCTGAATGCTGGGATTATAGGCATGCACCACCATGCCTGAATCTTTATATATTCTAGGCACTAATCCTCCATCAGGAGAGCAGTTTGCAAAAGTTTTCTTACCTTCTGTTAATTTTCTCTTTACCCTGCTCCCTTCACTTTGCAGAAGCTTTACAGTTTCATGTAATACTATTGTTGATTCTTTATATTATTTCCAGTGCTATTCAGGAAGTCTTCACCTTTGCCTTGCCTCCAATTGTTTCCTCTTGTTTTCTTATAACAGTTGTGAAGTTTCTGGTCTTTTACCCAGGTCTTTATTTCATTTTTATGTGATTTTAGCGCAGTGAGAGAGAGAGGGATCCAGTTTCAGCCTTCTACATGTGGAGACCTGGTTTCCCCTGCAGCATTCATTAAAGAGGCTGTTTGCCTGCAGCTCATAGTTTGGCCCCTTTTTCAAAGATCAAATACCTGCAGGTTTGTGGGTTCGTTTCTGTGTCTTCTATTGTATTCCTCTATATAATATTTTTTAGTGTAATTTTAAAGGTTTTAATTTAAAAAAAAGTTTCTTAGGGGAGCTCCTGAGGTCGTGAGCTCAAAGAGTGAGACAATATTGAAAAGAAAAACAAAAACCTCAAGAGAGAGTTGTTTGACCGGCAGATATTCCCCAGCTTTCCCTATGGCATAGTGCACACAGAGAAGTGTGAAAATAGAAACACCATCTAGTAAATGGGTCTGACAGAGGTGTAAAACCCCGGCCTCTAGAACCATATTCTTTTTATCCTAATCAAAGCAACATGTTATTTGTTACCTATGCTTCTAGGATGGGGCATATGGTTTAAGCTAGAAGATAATATGGGGTTTTACTTCTTCATTATCTTAATTCAAATCTTACCACTTTTGCCTCTGGATAGTTACATGGCACAAGTACTGAGCAATAATTGGCCAGCTTATGTAATCATACAAAAAAAAAAAAGAAAGAAAAGCCCCGGTTCCTCAGACTAGCTAAAATAATCCTATTTGCTTGCCGATACAGTCACTGTCTTCTCCTTCTATGATGGAAGTGCAGGTCTTCTCATTGCTCTGTCCCAAGGCCTAACATAGTGCCTGGCTTCTTCAATTGTTTCCCACTAGCTACAAGTTAAATAAATGAGTGACACTTGACAGACATCTGCCTAGAAGGAAGCCAGGCACATTCAGTGTTCTGAATAGGACCAGTTCATTTGGCATCTCTGCCTTTTGGGGAGGAAGAAGGGAGGGGGCAGAGATGTGAGCAGATGGGTGAGCACTTTCTGCTCGCTTTAGGCAAAGCAGGGAACAAGAAAGTGTTGAGTTTCTGCTGTGCTGAGCAAGGCCTGTGTTCCGTGGAGTTAGGATGTATTCATCAGTTACTGAGCTGTGAAAGCATGTTGCCCAGTGGGGGCAGGCAGGTATGATGTGACTCCACAAAAGGAAATTTATACGATAGTCAGTGTGATTGGAATTTAATCAGGGAACGACCACTGTGGACCTATGGGAGAACCAAGGTTCTGTGTGACGCGTGTGGAGTCAGAGAATCTGAGAAGGCAGAGGAGAGAGCTTCCCAGGCAGACAAAGAGGCGGGACTGAGGAAAGAGAGGTGGGAACAAATCTGGTTTGGGCCAGATTTTGCCTTTAGGGAACCAAGAAGAGACTGCATTAGATTTTGCCCAAGTCTTTCCTATGTAGAATGCTCAAATAGTTAAGAGTCTAAAAGAATGCAGACAGGGTCCACAGAAGAAATGTGGCATTCAGTGTGATTTATGAAAGCGGCATTTCTCTCTTTAAAGATCAGTTGCGATTTTGCTTGGGAACTGGGTTTCACTCATTAAACAAATACTTATTACTCTAAGCTATGGACCAGGCACCGTACATATTGCTGGAGACCAACAGTAAACAAGAAAGCCCATCTCCAAGAGCTTATAAGGTGGTAAATAATACATGAATAAATTCATAATCATGACTGAAGCATACTTCATCAATTATATCCTTCAGGAGAATTCTAGTAATGAGATAAGACATGGAGACACAGGATGGTTTGGAGAGGTGAGGTTGCTACTAGATTATTTGCACGGCTGTACCACATAGTGTGTTTGAAAGCACAGCAACACGGCTGTCTCTGTGGCCTGTGATGGCACAGAAAACTGAAACTCTGGAAGCACAGTTACAATGGTCCAAAGTTAAATCGCGTCTCCCTTTCCGTCTTCAATTCCTTCCTGCTCACCTTTGGACAGTGCTGTCAATGTAATCATTGCAATGGGAAAATACAACTATGAACAATGAACAACAGACATATGTGTATCTGAAGTGCATGCTACTAGGAAGAAATAACAAATAATTGTTAGCATGTTATAGGGCGCATGCTAGGGAAACAATTTATTTGTAGTCTGAAGAGGTACAGAGTGATTATCCAATAACCGTTATTGTTGGAATAATGGGGACTTTTACACAGAAGCATCTACAGTTTCCTCCAAGATGTCGTCAGTCCTGGGCAATTACTAAATGATCAATGACCTGGTTTTGATAGAGAAGCCTTGGACAATCATGGGATGTCACAATCTATCTTTAGCTTTGTCTTTTGCATTTTGGAACTGAAAAGTGGCTACTTTTGTGAAGAGATAGAGACTCAAAACATTCCATAGTTACCTTGGAGAATTACTATGAAAAGTTCATGGTAGTTTTTGAACCTCTATTTTCGTAATATCTGGAGTTAATTAAAATAGGATTTTTTATTATTTTTTGTGGTGCTAAGGATTAAACTCAGGGCTTCAGACATGCTAAGGCAAGCACTCAACTACTGAGCTACAGACCTGCAACTTATAAAAAATTTTGAGCAAGAGTCCTGCTAAGGTATCCAGGGTAGCCTTGAACATGTAGTCCTCCTGCCTTGGCCTCCCAAGTACCTCGGATCACAGGGATATACCACTATGTCCAACTGAAATATAGTTTTTTTAAGGTCGAGTCTCACTGTATAGTCCAGGCTGGATCAAACACTTGTTCCTCCTGCTTCAGCCTCCTGAGCTCTAGAATTACAGGCATGTGCCACTGCACTAAAATGAAACTTCTCTGACCCCATTCTAAAGTACAATCAACTCTAAACAAAGCCAAACACACTGAGGAATTACTGAGCAATTGTCCATATCAGATGTCCGTTCCCTCATTACACCCTTCTCTCTCTTAGTCTGCTTGCATTGCCGTAAAAAATACCAGGCAAGGCAGCTTCAGCAACAGAAATTTCTTTTCTCACAGTTTTGGAGGCTGGAAGTGAAGGATGCAGGTTCTGGCAGCTTGGCTTCTCCTGAGGCCTCCCCTAGGTTGCAGATGGCTGTCTTCTTGCTGTGTCCTCACCTGGCTTTTCTGTGTGCAGTCTTTGGTGCCTTTTTACGTGTCTCTCATGTATTCGGTGGATCACCACACTTTGCAGGAAGGGTAACATTCCTGCTGGTCTTTAGAGGGTGGGCTTCCAGGTAGACATGAGGAAATAGGAGCATCAGAGGCAAGGCCTAGCGTGGATGTGGGAGCGGCTGGCACATTTAAGGAGGTTATTTCCGGTTAATCTATTGTACACAAGGCATTTTATATAAATTCTCCCCTTGTGTTGCCCCGGAACCTCTGTGAGCCAAGCTAAACAGGAAATTGGACTCCTTTCAACATTGAGGACACAAAAGCTCAGAAAATTTGAGACGCTCATAAGTGACAAAGGAAGTATTATAGGCAGCTAGGTTGGACATTAATATACAGTCTGAGAGGGACTGTCTCAAGGAAGTCAGCAAGAAAAACAAAGACATCAGAATAATGGCTGGAGAAAAATCCGAAGAGCACCACGCCTTAGGATGGAGAAGCAATAGCAAGGCTTGCGTGATTCTCCAGAGATAAACAGTAGGAAGTTTCCAACACCTGCATCCTTGACTTCCAAATCTGCAAGAAAAAAAAATTTCACCTGTTGAAGCTGCCCCCTCTGGTATTTTCTTATGGCAACCCAAGCAGACTGAGATGGGGAAGTGTATAGCTGGGGAATAGACATCCAATAAGGGATAATTTCTCAATAATTCCTGAAAATGAGATTACACTATATTTAGCACTATCTGGTCCAATGGGCTCAGGTAGACATCAGACACATGAGTGACCAGAATATCTGGACGCATACTCCCCTTCCTTCCCCGAAATTCCTTTGATCTTTCCATATATCCTTACTGCATGCCTCATTTCCCTATTGGATCAATGTTAGCTAAGGGCTATATTTGGAATCCTATAGATCAATGGTGGCAAATCAGTGGGCACACACAGCTCTTTCTTTCAACACTTGAGCCAAATTGCTCCTGCAGCTGAGCATTGTATATTCAGGTTTAATTGCAGTGATAATACTTTGTGAAAACTAAGTGGGTTTTGAGTTGCAGTGTGGGCACTTATCCCTAAAAAGTTCACCAGCAGTGCTATAGACTATAGTATAGGTTGATTGTAGTCTGACCCATAAGGTGATTTTGCTGTATAAATTATCCCTGACAAAGGGCCTCAGTGGCCACCCATTGAGGACCCCCCTTATCTCTCAGGAGCTTTCTGTTAATAAAACTTTCCTACTTATAACCTCCTTTATCCCTTGGAATTCATTCTTTGATATTCAGGAGACATGAGCTTGGCACATCGGACACCTAGCAGGTGGGGAGATATATTTTTTCTGTATTGGTGGGATTGAACACATGGGTTTGACTTTAGCATTCTCCTCTTCATAGTCACCTGTGTCATTTTCTCTGATCGCCATTGGCAAATGACCATAAACTTAGTGTCTTAGTTACTTTTCTTGTTGCTGAGACCAAATACCCAGCACCTAAAGTTAAAGGGGGATGAGTTTGTTTAGCTCTCAGTCTGTGGAGGTTTCAGTCCATAATTGGCTGGCTCTAAGACAGGGTGGCATATAGCAGAGGGGTAACAGTTCATGGTGGCAGAAGACAGCAAAAGCAAGCAAGAGAGAACGGTGAAAAGCCTCTTTCTGTCCCTTATATTGTATGCAGACTATCTCCCCTTGGGCAGGTATAGCTCTCACACCGCTAATTGCAGCATGGGACCATGAATCAATAACAAACTCTAGATTGAGCCACCTCTGAAAGCCTCTCCCCACCATGACAGCTAAGGCTTTGGGGGGACATCAAGGCGCAAACCATAACACTTAGTATTTCAAAACAGTACAAATTTATTAATCTTACAGTTATTTATATTAGAAGTCTATGTGGGCTCAGATGGATTTTCTGCTCCAGATCTCACAATACTGAAGTCAGCTAGGTGCTAGGCCCCTCTCCAGAGGCTTTGGGAGAGAATATGTTTCGGCTGATTCAGGTTATTGGTTGAATTCAGTTCCATGCCTTTTGATGTCTAAGATCAGCTGAAGGTCATTTCCGTCTTCTGGCGGCTGCCTGCATTCTCTGGTCTGTGGTCCCCATCATCTTCAAAGCCAACAATGGCAGGCTGAGTGCTTCTCACACTTCCTATGTCTCACACCTCCCCTTTTGCCTCACATTTTCTGCTTTCAGTTGGAGAAAATTTTTTGCCTTTAAGGGCTTATATCATTAATTTTGGATTCGACGACAATCTGCTATATTAAGGTCCATACTTCACATTACATCAGCTATATCTTGTTTGCCATGAAAGGTAGCATATTCCCAGGCTCTAGTATTAAGCAGTGGACATCTTTATGGGGCCATTCTGACTACCAGAGCACTAGGGACTTAACTCCCGACTAAGGAGTATAAGCTTCCGGCAGTAATAAAATCCCATTAGCACTGCTTGGTAACTGGGTAGCCTATAAGCAAACGAAAGGGTGTTTTATTGAAAATATAGTAAAACTTTCCACAGATTGTTATAGCATCTTTATCTGCAATAGCTACTCAGAACTGAAAAGAGCAAATGGCTAGAGAAGCTGTGGTACATTCATACTATGAGAGGCCGCACAGCCATGAAGAGACACACACAACAGCCTGGATGGACCTAAAGGGAACTATGCTGAGCAAAACAAAACCTAAAAGGTTGCACACTCTATGACACCACTTGTGTAACATTCTTTAAATAACAAATTATAGCAATACATAGATTAGTCACTATCATGAGTTGAGGAAGTGGTGTAGAAGAATAGGAGGTGGAAAGTATGTAGATACAGTTATAGCTGCAACACTGGGGAAATATTCTGTCTTTACTGTGAGGGTGGATATGTGAGTGTTATGGTTGATACACTGTGTCAACTTGAGGAGTCTAGAAGCTTAACTAAGTGACTCAGCAGTTCTACATCCTGGGGTGTACACGACATGCCCTTACCACTCTGGGATGTTCATTATGTCAACTTGAAAAGTTTAGAAGGTTAACTAAGTGACTGGGCAGGGGGCCAGAGTCCTTACTTTGTATTCATCCTGAGCCTGTGCAAGAGGAGGTCATGGAGATTATGTGAGTGCTATGGGCCCCCTGGGTGGGGGTAGCCTGCTTACAATAGAAGGAGGAAAAGAGACTTGTTCTCTCCCTTGTGCTCTTGCCACTTTTGCTGTCTTCTGTCCCCTTGAGCTGTTGCCCTCTGCCATGTACCACCCTGCCTTGGAGTCAGCCAATTATGGACTGAAACCTCCACAAACTCTGAGCTAAATAAACTTTTCCTTCCTTAGCTTTGGGTGTTGGGTATTTTGTCTCAGCAAGGAGAGAAAAGTAACCAAGACAGTGACATATGTGGATAACTTACACATGTGACACAATTGTGTAGAACTAAATACACAAATGAGAAATAAGTAAAATGAGCAATCTGAACAGGCTTGGGGGATTGCACGTGTGCCCGTGTCTTTGGGGTGTGTGTGTGCGTGGGCACGTGTGTGCACAATGTTGATTGCAGTTGGGGGAGACTGGGTGGAGTCAGATCCTTGCTCAGCTCCGAGGCCATCTGGTGATATCACTTTAATGCCCATCAGTAACATTTTTTCTGAGTATCTTTCTGCCTGTTCATTGAATCTCCAAATGCAGAACCTACAGGGCTGGAGGTTCGACTACACTATTTTTATTTTGTCTGAGAACACCTCTGCCTTAGGTTCTAGCAAATAGGCTCCTTTCAATCTACTACTAAGGTCCCTCAGAGAAAGTCAGTCAGATGTAGAAAGTGGGACAATCACCCCTTGTGAACCAACAATGCAGCACTTCACGCTTTCTGGTTATTGTCTTTGATCTGTCTGTTCAGCCTGAAGGGGGATAAAGTTGTAAGTGGCTGAGAGCTCAGAGCTTAGAATTGCAAATGAGGAGCTTTTCTTCCTTGCACTGTAAGCAGGCAGGCTATTTGACCTTCACTTTATGCCTAAAGCCAAAACAAACTCCAGATAATTCAAGAGTTAAAGGGAAAAAAATTAAGACTTTAAAAAAAAATAACCTAGAAAAATAACGTATAGTTATTTCTCAAACATCTGGATGGGTGAAGGATTTGATAAACTTATAAGTGGCAGAAGTCATGAACAAAATAATAGGCAGACTTGACTGCATGAAATTAATTTTTAAATGAATTTGTTTTAGTCTAATTAGCTGTTAGTGAAATTGGTCGTAGGCAATTTGGCTTTTAAGTGGATTGGTTTGAGAGTGACTGGCTGGCTCCTCCTTTGGGGAATCATAGCGGGACCAGAGCCAAGAAAAGAGCAGACAGTGAATAATCAATAACACTGTCAGCGGCAAAGGCAAAGACAGGACTGGTGACTGATTAGGTAGAGAGCACAGGTAGAATGGAGGAATCAAGAAGGAAACAGCCAGGTGTAGTGGTGCCTGCCTGAGGAGGCAGCTACTGGGGAGACAGAGGTACAGCACTGAAAGTTTGAGTCCAGCCTGGACATCTTAAGCAAGATCCTGAATTAAAATAAAAAAAGAAGAAATAAAAAAAAAGAAGAGCTGGAAAATGTAGCTCAGTGGTAAATCCCACAGGATGGATCCCCAATACCGTTTACAAAAGGAGGGGCCGGGAGGGTAGTGGGACTGATCCACTCAAAGAGGGAGCAGAAGAGGACGGGCGGGTTTGGCCCCTGATTTGGATGACTGATGACCGTAGGTCATACACAGGTTCTGTTTCGCCTGTAGCAGAACGACCTGAGAGTTTGTTAAAATGCAGGTTGCTGAGTCCATCCCTAGAGTTACTGATTTAGCAGCTCTGGTTTGGGGCGGGAGAATTTGCATTTCCAACAAGAGCTCAGGTGCTGCTGCTTCTACTGCTGCTACTGACACAGGGACCTCACTTAGAGAAGCCCATGGCTTTGGCGTGTTGGTGGTGGGGAGTCCAGCAGAGTTGTTGGTGTGGGGCTGGGGCCCTGGACAGAGGTCAGGGTCAGATATAAAGATAATAATTGGTACTGTTTTGTGCAAAGCTTCCCATTGGTATCCCAATAAAGGGCGGATAGGCCTGCATTCTACTGACTCTCCCCTAGAGGGGTAGCTTCACGGGGACTGGAGAGGTCAGAGCCTCCAGCCAATTGTCTTTGACCTGAGCAGAACCATTCCATTTACCTGAGAGCATGCAATGGTAGCGTTACCGTTTTCTTACACACGCAGTGATTGAATTATAAAATGTTGAAAAGGACTGATTTACTGAGTACTTATTCTATGGTGAGCTGAGGTAATAACCCTGCGAAAAGATCCTGCTATTATCCTGATTTATGAGAGGGGAAAATGGAGGTTTACAGAGGTCAAACCACTTGCTCAATGTCACATGGCTAGTAATTGGTAGATCCAGGATTAGAATTCTGTCTGGCCCATTTCCAGACCTTGAGCTTCTAATCATTATGCCTCTTAGAAGATTTAGGCATTATCTGCATAGAGGCAGTGTTTAAAACAATGAGATTGGATGAGACCACCAAGGAAAAGGGTACAGAGAAAAATACTTAAGTAGAGTACCTTGCAGAACATCTATGTTTAGGAGATAAGCAGAAAAAAATCAAGTCAGGAGTATATCACAGAAGCGAAAGGAGAAGAAACATCAAGAAACACAACATGTCATCCCTTGAATGTTCAATGTTTCAATGTTCTTGAAAGGAACTGCTTCACAAGTGTCAGATGACAAAATTACAACAAATTTAATTTAAAGCTAATCTGACCACACCCCAGTCTATTAAGCAGACTGATTGTTCCATTAAGTTGAGCTTAGGAGGTTGGATTTATAGATGGAAAAAGAGGAAAAGCAGAAACAAATACCAAAGTGCAGACTGGTTGTTTCCAAGTTACTTTTCTTGTAAAGGTGATAGCAGAAAGGACTCCCTGATAATGCAGGCTAAAACTGGCTTGTTTGGGAATGTGGTTATTATGTCTTACTCTCCTGATTTCCAGTAGATCAGAAATGCAGTTTGGGCTTATGGAAGTGGAATTTTAGCATAAGTACTTCCGTTTTGGCTTGATCCATGTGGCCTATGCAGTGCCTCAATGCAAACCATTGGATGTCTGGAAATGTTTTTTGACACCAGGGAGGTAAAGATGACAGATAACATGCACTGTGAACATTTCAGTTATCTGTTGCTGCTTAACAAGTAACCCCAGACACAGTGACTTAAAATAATAGCAATTTTTTTCTCTCACATTTCTGCGAGGATAATTTCAGATAGGTGGGTCTTTAGCTTTCAACAGTGTGGGCTGGGGCCCCTGTAAAATGCCTATTTGCATGAGAGCAGTCAGTTCTGGCCTTTGGCCAAGAACTCCCTTGGGGTTCTTCTCCACATCCTTTATGCATGAAGTCTGAACTTCTTACACACAGCATGACGATGGGGTTCCCAGGAGATATGTTCCAACTGCATAAAAGCCAAAGCTATAGATCTTTTAAGTCCTAGTCTCTGAAGTTACTCAGTATTATTTCAACCACATTCTGTTAGTAAAAGGAAACCACAAAGCCAACCCAGATTTAGAGGAAGAAATGGCCATGAATTTGAAGCCATTTACCACAGTGTGGGTGATAAGAATGTGGGTAGAGGTAATATGTATTGTCTGCCTTTCAAGTAACAATTATAACAGAAGGACAAAAACAATGACAGTTGTTCAAGAACCTAAACCTTTTAGGGAAGGTTTTTTCAGGGTATAGAAGATGAATTAGTTATGTGGTGCTATATGACGACATCAACACACATCTGCCTCTTAAAAGAATACACGATTATTATGTCATAGTGTCTGTAGGTCAAGAGTCCAGGCATGGCTTCGCTGGGTTTCCTGCTTTAGGTCTCACAAAACCCACAGCCAATGCATCAGCTAGGGAAATATCTGTTCCCAGGCTATGTGGCTCTTACAGCATTGCAGCATCCAGTTCTTTGGGGGCTTCTGTATCAAAGACTGCAGTGTGGGTGGCTGGAGGGTAGAGTTCACTTTTATGTTTCTTGCTGTGTTAGCCCTCCCAACATGACCAAGATAGGAGAGAATTTTCTTACAAGACGGGCAGTACGTATCTTCCTCACATAAACACAGATTGTCTCCTTTGCTGTACCCTAATTATTAGAAGCAAGTCATAGGTCCCACTCACACTTAAGGGGAACGAACACATAAGGTCATGAATACCAGAAGACTTGAATTTGATAATAGACTGACTGGAAGGTCATGGCTATAGTAGAAGGAAAATCAGTTTTAAGGGATAGCTCAGGGACACTTGGCAGACAAAGGTTAATGTCACATGTGAGTAAATGAGATTTGGAAAGAAAACCTATTTTTCTTTTAATATAAGAAAACAGAATGGGGCTGGGGATATAGCTCAGTGGAATAAGCGCTTGCCTGGCAAGCGCAGGGTCCTGAGTTCGATCCCCAGTACCGCAAAAAAAAAAAAAAAAAAAAAAAAAGAAAACAGAATGAATAAGGTAAGTTTTAAAGTGTGAAGAAAGAAATTATGCAAGAAAGTTCATACGAAGAAGCCTCTGTATTCCTACTGAAGTAGGAGATGGGGCTATTTTGCTGAGCCTGGAGGGGATCTATGTTTTGAGGAAATGGAAAATATTTGAGAAAGGTACCACAGGAAGTGTCACAGATGTTGATTAGAAGTTAAAGTAGGACTCTGTCTCCCAAAGAAAAATTTAAAAAATAAAAATCAAGCAAAATAGGCTGAAGATGTAGTTCAATGCAAAAATCCTGCATTTAACCTCCAGCTAGAAAGAAAGGGAGAAAGGTAAGAAAAAAGAAGAAGGTAAAGAGAAAAGAAAGAAAAAAGGAAGAAAAAAGGAAACAATGTCAGTTTAGATTGTTTATCCTGAATTGTCTTTGAAGTGTTGGCCAGCAATGCTGGATACAATGTGAAAATGTCTACCTATAGTATTTAAGCTATGTAAAGTGGCAAATGAGTCCAAGAACGAATGAAATAAAAACAGAGTTTAAAGGACAGATTCTCATGAAGGAAGGTAGTAGTTTCGTTAAGACCGAGGGAATGATGCAGAGAATATTTGTTGATTTATTTCTTAGTCACTCTGGGGATGGAGCTCAGGGTTATCACTCAGTTCCCCCCTCCAGGACTCCCCCTTCCAATTCAATAGCTTTTAAAAATCCCCAGCAAGATTGAAACACTCTGTAAAATTTCTCTCCTCTTTGGTTTCTGTAACACAGACTGTTTTTTTTCCTAACTTGTCTGGAGCCTTCCCCTTTCTCAGCAATTCTTGTTTCTCTGTTCATCCTCTAACTGAAGGTGATCATCAGGGCTCTTCCTTGGGTCTGCTTCAGGGTGATTTCCTCCACTCCCGTGGATTTAATTGCTCTCTAAAGGCTGGCAAATTCCAAATGTTACATTTCTAGTCCAGATTTTCTAATTAGTTTTAACCTATGCCCAGCTGCTTGCATGACCTACAGGCATTAAAGTTGGACATTTCAAAAAAGTAGAAAGTGTTATTTCTCCCTCCTGCCTCCAGCATTCCATTTCTCAGGGAGCACACCACCATCAGCTTATTTGCTGAACTAGGAAGCTCAGTATCACCCTTGATGCTACCCTCTCCTTTTCTTTTGCTCCTTTCCCATCTATGCAGCCTGTTACCAACTTTCCCCTAACTTGAATGCTGTTCTACTTTCACCGCTGTTACACTTTGCCTGATTACCCTGTTAGGCTCTCACACTAAACTATTTCCAAAACTGATCCTGTACGATCTTCCCCCTCTGTATAGCCAAAGGAAGCTTGCAAACTACACATCTCATTCAGCATCCCTCTTCTCATCCTGACATACACCATTTAAAAATCCTTCTTCGACTTCTATTACCAGTAGAATAAATAGCAAAGGATAAAATCTACCGAGAACTTGTACTGGGCACTGTTTGCATGCTAAACTGAAAATCCTTTTGCATGCTATTTCAGGACACTCATTGCCTGGTCCTAGAGTAACTCTTTAGTCTCATCTTTTTCTATTTCTTTTTTATGTGGCTCATTCCAGCTCATGGTTACTACTTCCAGGAAACCTCCTTTTCCTGGGTACAACTTTTCCTAAGAACATGGACCTGTCATAGTCCGTACTATAATATTAACCTTGTTATTTGTCCAACACTGCACTGTCTCATTAGTTATTGTACCTGCAGTTTCTGCTAAAGAACCTGTTTTTTATGGTAGTAGCTCAATAAATATTTGTTGAAAACATGAATGAAGAGTCTTGGATGGAGAACAATTCTAAGAATTCTTTTGTAGAAATAAAAGGATTGGCTCTGTGTGTAGATGCCATTACCTATTTGTTTTAATGATGAGTATTTTTAACTTACAGTTGAATATTTTTAACTTACAGTTGCATACTCAACTGTAAGTTTAAGTTATATTGTGCTGTAAAGTTATACAGTCTCCTACTGTTCCTTACAGATCTTCACTAGGGCCTCCAGTATAACCAAGCTTTGAAGGAACAGTATTTGGGAAGAAATTTGAGTTCAATATCTATATTCTCTACTTGGGTTGGTTGAACGAGGCAAGTCAAGTGTCAGATTCAAGAAGCAAGTAATGACAGAGTGTGGAACTGAAGAGAAAATAGCAGCTGGAGGTGAATAGGCAAAAACCTTGGTCCTTAAAGTCAATAAAGACCTTAGAGGGTCAGAAGATTTCCATAGTATGTAAACTGGGGACTTGCACCAATTTTATTGTAATTATTATTATTATAATTATTATAATCTCAGGGCTGGGGATATAGCTCAGTGGAATAAGCGCCTGCCTAGCAAGCGCAGGGTCCTGAGTTCGATCCCCAGTACCGCAAAAAAAAAAAAAAAAAATTATTATAATCTCAAAACACAAAGTGACCTAACTGATATCAAACTATAAAAATCAAATGTGTGTCTATAATTACTCTTCTCATGAATAATATAGCTGTCATTCAATGTTATTTGTAGCTATTTGTAGCAACAGAAAGGACAGGAAAGGAAGATTAGCAAAACATTTAGAACAAAGACAGTATAATTTTGAGACAAATCCGAGTAAGATCTTCTTTTTTAGGTCTTTGCATGACCTGCTTGGAAGCCAGCATGGCGCACAAATGAGGGCAGTGGTTCTCAGTGTGAGGAAGACAGGCAGGGAGCATCAGTGTCACCTTGGGTGATGCTGGCTCAGGTATCTGGGAGGAGGGTGCAGCAATCTGTGTTTTCACAACCCCCAGGTCATTCTTATGCATGTGAGAGTCTCAGAACAACCCTGGGCTGGATGCTTACCTGAGTAGTTCAGTAACTACAAGCGATGGTACTTAAGATTAATTTTCTACTCCTATGCCAGAAAGCTCTCTACTGAGATAGCTTTCGAAGATAGAATCTTTGAGTAATAATGAGGAAAAATCTTATCTTGAAAACATTGAATAGTAGCCTGAGAAAACACAATGGCTGCCAACTAGGCTGTACGTGGAATGCAGTTTGGTTACTAAAATTCCAGAAAGTGCTTGAAGCAGAGCAGGGTGGGGAGGGTGTGGGGAGCTACTGTGCCAGGAACTTCCACCTTCTCCATTCCATGTCTTGAGTAGCTATCACTATTTTTCTAGTAAATGTTATAAAAAATCATCTCCCATCCTTTCCCCTTTCAGTATAATCACTCACAGGAACCATACACGATGGGTATCAACGGAGTCATACAAAATGTGGTCTGTGCATGGTTATGGTTTTCACTTAATATGATGTTTTCAAGGTCCATCCAAATTATAGCACATATCAAGGCATACTGCTTTTCATGCCATAAACACATATAAGCAAAATACCTTTGGATCATATCAGCATTTATTTGTTAAGAGAATTAGACAACCCCACATCAGTCTACGGACTATGAGACTTGTCCGTGTGATGTGCTCTAGCAGGTAATGTGAGAGAACCAGATAGGTATCACCTCCAAACAGTAAGATATTAAGAGTCCACGAATTACCACTAGTTCAGTTCTTTCTCTCATCTACAAGAATAACACAGGTTGGGCTGCTCGTTTAGCCTCAGTTCCAGAATGAGAGGACTCACAACCTATGTATGACAAAAATAAGAACCAAATTCAGTAAGCGGCTGAGGTTTACAGATCATCTGCTGTGCTGGAGTAGACTGACACCCACAGAGGAGAGAGATTTCATCTTATTGTCAGTCCTGACTTACTCTGGAGGGACTGTGATTTTAGATTTATTTTGTAAATAAGTGGGATTTCAGGGGACAGTAAAGACAAAAGGAAGAGTACATGTGTCTACTCAAAGGTGCAGAGAAATTCAAGCAGTTTGGGGGGCAGGACACAAAATAATATAGACAAAAGGTGCAGAATGTGATAGACCCAGAAGTGGTAGTATGAATGGTTGGAAGTGGAAAAGAAGTCTGGAGAGATCCCTTCAAACCTATTTAGAAGGGCTTGCACATTATGCTCAGGGGTTCAATATCTCTTGAAGCAGCAATAGCAAATGTTTTTGGAGGAGATAGCAGTGAACTGAGATGTGTGCAGATTTGAGAACATTTATAGGCTAAAGAAAAGGGCCAATTTAGAGACAATATTTGAAGATACAAGAAAGAATAATGGAGATCAAAGATGGAGACTTGGAAGGTTTTTCAGTAGCCAGAAAAGAAAAACAAGACAAGCAGAGGTAGTGAGACAACACCACACAGCTCTGTACTCAGTGCAGGGAGAGGAGTCTGTCGTTGAAAGTGTCGTCACCATAGATAGGGAAGGAGGCTCAAAAGCATCAACGTATAGCCAAGAGCATGGTGCAAAGTGCACAGGCAACAGGTAAAGTATCTAGAAAAGTCTGCAGCATGCAATTAATTGATACTTAGTCAATGTATAACCTGTTTTTTAAAACTGCAATTTACTAAGTCCCTGAAAATGGACTCCGCTCAAATCAAGGCCCTAGGTCAACAACCATGCTGCCAACGTGTTCTATCTCTTCTTCTCCTTGGCAACCCACCACCCGCAGTGTGACCTCAGCTCCTTATCCCAGGAAATCCCACCTCACACTTTGGTGGCTCACGGGCTAGCATGCCATCATACATCTCACAGAGACTATGGTTCAAGTTTTGGGTGTATTTTATGTAAAATCTACTGTCAGCCCCTTTGCATGTCTTGCCGGTTTATACGGATTCTTGCAATGCTGTTTAGGAAATGAGACATCCAGGAAGGGGCATGATTTGCATGTGGACACTAAAGATTTACCTGAAACCCAACAAAACCTGAAGCTAGAATGAAGCGTCTGCCTGGCATCTCACAGGACTGGCACAGATCCTTCCTCTAGAGCACATGGAGGAGCCAGCGTACGGCATTCCCCGAGGGATTAATGGGAGCTCTAAACTACAGAGTGGAGCCAAGGCAGGCTGCTAATCTGATGGAGAAAACTGGGTGTGAATATACATATGCACATTACGTATCTATGTGAGCATATAATATGTATCTATATATAGTTAGCTAAAGCTGGCAACGAAAAAAAAAACCCTACTTTTTTGGCTTACTCCAACTGCTTAAAAAATAGAATATCTGACAAAGAAACAATGTGCAAACCACTGCTAGCTAAAGGGTGTGTGCATATTGAATGAAGAAATCTGTTAAGTGTCTTTCAGTCACTGTCTGCTGAGCTCAGAAACAAGACTCCAGCTCCTTGTCATGTTCTGTGCTAATTTAACAGGGGTGATTTCAAGGAGCATTTTATGCTCAGGCACAATTTATGTGTCAGGGAAGAAAGGTAAGCTTTCTCTGAGCTCTTTCAGGTTATGTAGGCTCTAAGAGTGACGAGCTCAATTAATCTACATTGTAGATTCTGGGTGGGGCTTCCAGCAATGAAGGTATCTAATGGGAACTAATGTAGACAAAATGTGTGGACACATTAACATGTGTGTAACTTGTATCACTTAAGCAAGCACTGCTGTTCATGATATGCACTTGTGAGAATTCATAGATTTGAGGTACTGCACAGAAATTTCTGGTAACTATAAATCATATCATTTTTGTTATAACTCAATCTAATGGTATTTGAGGTTTGTATCCTTAAAGAAATAACATAGTCAATAAACATGTATCAAGCATTTATCATGTGCTAGGCACCTAATATGAATAAAGCAAAGCTTCTGAGAACTGACAGTGTAGTAAGTAACCAATAAAAATTATTGAGTGACCAATACAAAGTATTATTCTGCAGTGTGATATGGAGATATAATATTGGTATATACAAAGTATTTTTTGAATCAAAGAAAATTGTTCCAGTTCTTTGTACCATGTAATAAATTAATCCAGGACTTATGGGCATGAAGCAACCATATTATTATATTGCAAGTTTCATGTGTTAGAAAGCCGGAGAGGGCACAACGGAGACTGAGAAGAGATAGCTTGTCTCTCTTGTACAATGTCTTGGCCCCAGCTAGATAAGCATAATGACTACAGCTGCTGACCACAACATGGACACATGGTCTTTTTATAGAATGTGGCTTCCTTACAGTATGACTGCCTTGGTCTGAAAGTGAAGGCACCCTGTGCACAAGATAAAAACCCCATAACCCTTTATGATTCAGCCTCATAAGCCACTATCATCACTTTTGTCTTATTGTACTGAATGAAGCAGCCTAAAGTCCATCTAGATGCAAAAGGAAGGAACAAAGACCTACTCCCTGAGGTGGGATGTCAAAGAATTTTGAGACCACTTAAAATACTTCTGTGGAATGAAAATGACTTACTAGCTTGAGGACTCAGCACAGCTCACAGAGAAAGTGATGTTTGGGCTGAATCTTGAAAGAGAAACAGATGTTTGATGGGAAGAGTGATCAAATATCTGACACCCACACCTGAAGGAGGAGAGATTAGCTGGCTGTCTTCAAAGCAGGAACTTCATGGCAGCACGGTACGCAGAGGAAAGCTGCTTGGTTCGTGGGGCTGGGAAGCAGAACAAAAGGACAGCGCCGAGAGGAAGGGGCCCGAGATCACGATCTCAGGCCTCCTCCATGACCACCAAGACACACCTGGAAGTGAGCTTTAGTACCCAGGTGGCACTCAAGCAAATCTGGTTGCCCGTTGAGCTTAATGACCTCATTCCACCCCTTCTCAACTTGATGCCCAAATACAGCTCCTTAAGTTATATTTAATCCCTAAATAAACACAGTTATGTTAATAATTCATGATATAACCATACTGCGTACAACCAAGAACACAATAACCCTTTTGCCAAAGTTTCAGTTCCTAGCATCACTCTAAAGTCAGTCAAAAATCTTCTCTGAGACTCTAGCCCAGGCTCTCAGCTGTGAGCCCTTGAAACAATAAAAAAGTAAGTTACATAATTCCAAACTGCCATGGTGTAGCATTAATATTCCCATTCCAAAAGAGAGGAATAGGGGATAGAATAGGGGATAGACCAAAAGCAAGGCTGGTACTAGCAGAACAAGTTAATTCCTGTGGTTACATGTTTGACATCCAGGGCACATGGTGAGATGTGAGTTCCAGAGGATTAGGGTGGCCTGTCTCTTGACCTTGATAGTTGTAGCACACATGTCTGTTCCTTAGGCTAGCTCTGTTTGGTGCCTATGACTTTCCTTAGAAGATGATCCATATTTTTGGCATCTTCCTCTCCTTGGATTCTCCACTGCACCTTTGGCTTCAGTCCCACAGATCTACGCACTTCCATCTCAGAGACACATTATCTGTCCTCCTAGGCCTTCCTTTGGAATCTGGGAAGAAGCTTCATGTTCTTTCAGCTCTTATGTTCTACATACCAGTAAACCCAGCATCATACAAACAGTGCCAAAGTCTGCTACCAGCTTGAGCAGTAGCCAGTTCTTCGACCATACCTGCAGTGAACCTCTGAGTGAGTGGGTGGCTGAGCATGATGAAATGAATGTGGAGAACCAATTCCCTAGGTAGCCTTCTTGAGCAGGGGGCCTAGGAGTTTTCTTTGCAAATGAAAGGCTTATACTTTTGCACGCTTGGGTGAGGTCTTCCTGATTCCTGAGATGCCCTCAAGGCATCTTTCTTCTTATCTCCCTGTCAAAATACCTGGTTTCTTTTTAAAGGCGTTAATCTCTTTAGCAACTCCACCTCCTTTGACCCCAACTTAAATGTAATTCTTTGGGGGCCAAAATTTATATATTTTAAATATTTTTGCTGGGCTTTTTGCTCTTAATTCTCATTATGCATCTGCCTAAAAGCAGCCAGCATTGCCTATGTTGTAGTCTGAACCTAGGGCTGCCTTGAAATTTCCTCTGGAGATCAATTAGTCCACTGGTCCTTAAACTTAGCCATCCTGAGAAAAATTAGAAAAGTTCTTGTGAGAGTGTAACACACACGGCCTTTAGTCCAATTCTTGAAAGAGTCCACGCTCCTAACTGAAATCTCCTGAGCCTGGCTTCTACTGTCCACATTCCTATCAACATGCTGGTCTTTTGAGCTCTGAGGAGAATTAACCAGCAATTCCTACTTACAACATTTTAGACTTTCTCTAGCCCATTTTTTCAAAGTTCTCCAAACTCCTCCCACAATCAGTTCCAAAGGCTTCTGAACCACATGCTTAGGTTTAGATAGTCGTGGCAACAACGCCATCTCTTTACCAATTTTCTGTATTAGCCAGCTTTCCTCCTGCTGGTACCAACTACCTGACACAATTTAAGAAAGAGAGGTTTAATTTGGCTTTTTGTTTCAAAAGACATAGTCTATAGTTGGCTAGCTACAAAGCAGGAACATTACAGTGGAGCAAAGCTGTTTAGTCCATGGCAGCTGGGAAGCAGAGTAGGAAAACAGCACTAGAGAGGAAAGCGCAGGGAGTCAGATATAGATAAGATCATGCCTCAGAACCCACCCATACACACCCAGAAGTTTGCTTTACTAAACCCTAAGCCCTTAGGTGGCTCCCAAGCCAGTTAAATTGACAGTTAAGCTTCACATCACAAGTAGAGTTGGAAAGAAATGATTCTACATAGGGACTAGCACCTTGCAGGCTCATACACACATAGAGAATACAGAAATATAAGAGAAAGGGGTACAAGTGCTGACCATAAAGTGGATCAAGCATCAAAGGAAAGTGAGACTCACTGTGCTAGACACCTTGAAGCATCAACATATCTGAACTACTAATTCAACTCATCAACTGTCTATTGATTCTAAAGCATGAACAGTCAAATGCCACACTATAATTCCATCTATCCTGGACCTCAAACAGGACAGTGGTCTCATAAGTTTGTAATGGAACTGAAAAATTCTTGTCACATGTTGTTTCTGTAGCTGTCACAGTGTGTGAGAGCAACACATTATACATGTGCTCGTAGTAATGGACAAACTTCTGGTTGTATAAATGTCTAACACATGTAACTGTGTACAGTATATAATACTTGATAATAACAATGTTCATGGTTTAAGTATAGTGTTTACTATGCTACACTTTTTTGGTTGGTTGTGGAGACCAAACATTGGGCCTTGTGCACACCAGACAAGTGGCTTCCTGGTGAGCTACATGTCTACCCTCTATTATACTTTTAATTTTCAGTGTAGAATATACTTCTACTCTTATCTTAAAAAGTTAACTGTAAGAGAGCGTCAGAGAAGTCCCTCAGGAGGCATTGCAGAAGAAGACATTGTCACCAGGAGAAGACAACTCCATGCATATTCATATTACTACCCCAAAGCCTTGCTAGAAGGGTATTCTGTGTAGATTGATGATCTTCTAAGTAGGCCTAAGATAATATGTGTGCTTGTGTCTTAGTGTTTAAAAAATGTTTCAAAAGAGAAAATATAACTAGAAAATGCTTATAGAATACAGATATAAAGAAAATATTTTGCACAATTGTACAATGAGTTTATTTCTTTAAGCTGTTATATAAGAGCAAAAATGCTTTGTAAAATTTTTTATACAAATTTATTTAATTTTTAAAGCCTGTATGTTTCAGATTTATCTTCTGTTTGAGTTTTATTTTTTGGTATCAGGAATTGAACTCAGGAACTTGCGCTTGCCAGGCGAGAGCTTATGCCACTGAGCTATATCCCTGGCCCTGCTTTGTAAAATTAAAAAAAACTTTTAAAAATGAAGTTATGATAAGCTAAGTTTAATTTATTAATGAAAAATATTTTTGTAAGCTTAATGAAGATGAAGTGTACAGCATAAAGCACCCTGTAGCATAAACTATTGTCTTGGGCCTTCCCATTCATACACTGCTCACTCACAGAGCACCTTCCAGTCCTGCAAGCTCCATTCATGGCAAATGCACCACCGAGGTGGAACATGCTTTATCATTTATATTGCACTTTTCTAGGTTTAGATATGTTTAGATATATGGATACTTAAACATATTTTTTTACGATTGCTAGTGACATGCTAGGAGCAATAGGTTATAGAATGTAAGTGTATAGAAGGAAACACCATGTAGGTTTGTGTGTGTACACTCTATGATGTTCACACCATAAAGAAATCACAGGTGACCCATTTCTCAGAATGTATAGTAAAGCAATGTATAACTATATTTATTGGGGAAAGCATTGTGAAGCACGTAAAACTAAAGTTAGGCTTTAAAATGAAGGGGCTACTTTTTCTAAAACATAATACTCTTGGTTAGATGCTTTACTAAGCACATGACAATTTCAACTCAATCTCCATCACATCACTGTAAAGTAGCTCTTGAGACTGTTCAGTTCCATATTAAGAAAATGAATTCTGGAGAGATAAAATAGCTTGCCTGAGGTCACTGGCTGGTTGGTGGCAGAACCTAGGATTCAAAGACAGGTAGTCTGGTTTCAGAGCCTGGGCACCCACCAATGCAACTGGTCACCCTCAGACAGCTGAAGCAAATCAGTGGTTGAAGTTGAAGGCAACCTGTGATCCAGATAAGGAAACCAGTGTCTGGCTTCTTAGGGCAGTGTTCTTCACTATTCCATCATCCTCTTGTGCCTGGAGATAGTATTCTTTGGTTCTGCATAAATTCTGAGTCTCTCAAATAATGACTTAGGATGTGGGTTCTTGAAGTAATAAATTCTCTGCCATTTTGATTTCATCTGCAGGGTACGCTAATATCAGTTAAGCCAGATCTGTTTTCTTACTTATGCAATGTTCTTAAGGTCAGTCTAGAACCATGGAAAGCATAGAAAGCATACTTCTGCAGTTTGACTCTGACAGGATGCAGTGTAATTTCTCCAGAAGTTCAGTCTGTTATTTTTTTTACTGCCATGAGCTGCTGCTACACTCCTATTTTCCTGCATGGCATGGTTCCATTTAAACTTGCATACTGACATCGGTCAGGACAGACAGTATTAATGTAGGCCATATCTCTGAATAACAACATCACTACATGATCAACATGAAAATGGCTCTGTCAGCAAACCAAATCTCAGGGATGGAGGCTGAGTAAAAGAACATTAATTTTACATTCAATTGTAGTCTGCAAATTCCGCTCCCTTGTGCACTTAAAATAGGATCTAGGTTTCCTTGTGTTTAAACAACAGTGGTGGCACCCTGTAACAGTTATCACAGAGAAATGGAAAGAGCTTTTGGGGTTTTGTGGAAATAATGTTAAATGGCCTTTGTGTTGATAATTTTGCATAATAAATTTAAACATTTTACTTTGTGATGACTTCACTAAGGTGTCTGTAGAGTGATAGGGACAATAATTGCAATGAAAACCAAACTCTTATCTCAGAAATATCCACCAAGAAGAGTTAGGAAAAATGACTGGGGTAGGGTAAATTGATCACTTTTCAAATTGAATGTGGTTCTAAAAAGCAAGGCAATATGTTTAGAATTTGCATATACAGTATATAAATATATGATATGGGAAAAAATCAACAGGTGTGCAAACACTTGGGATGAAACAAAGTCATGTTTCCCTAATCTACGTCATTTGTAGAGAGCTCAAGTGCACACACAAGAATGTATGTGATTGACTATCAAATAACAAGCTTTTAAAACTATGTTTCTGAAACTCAGTGTGATGATATGTGCTGTAATTTTAGCACGTTGAAGGCTGGGGCAGAATAATTGCAAATTCAAGTTCAGCCTGGACTATATAGCATAACCCTGACTCAAAAAACCAACCAACCAACCAACCAACCAACCAACCAATCAACCAACCAATCAAACCCTAAATATGCATCCTCCAACTGTGAATGCATATGTGCATATGTATTTTACCCCAACTTCCTTCTCTGATAAAGTGATCTGTATGATCTCTATCTCCATAACAACTGACAACAGGAATTGCCAAAGGAAAATATCCAATACTGGTTTGTAAACCAGACCAATGGCCATACAGAGGCCTCTTTTTCCTTTTTTGAGCCCATTATGCACTATGTGTATGTGTGTGTGTATTCATGTACAGAGCAAAAGAAAAGCAAGAACACACATACACACATTGGTATGCCACAGTGCTCTGCAGGCTGTTATTTATTTATTTATTGTTTTGGTACCAGCAATTGAACTCACAACCTCACGTTTGCCAAGCAGGCACTGTGCCACTGAGCTAAATCCCCAGCCTGAGGCTGTTATTTAAAGAGGGCATTCAAACACACTGTTTGCAACTTTTGGATAAGCTAATGAGACTGTTAATTAATTTCTAAGTTGTCATTTCAAAGACCTAATGGTAGGAAAATTGATCCATCAGTATTAAAGTATTCTTGGATTTTTTGCCTTAAGGTGACATGAAAAGATCACATATTCTCTTTTAGACAAGAATACATTAAGTACTTATCTGAGTCGATCATAGACACATTTCTCTTTAGAATGTCTTTCTGACTGACACACAGAGCTAGAGTGCCACGAGCAATAGAACATGAAAACTTCTACTTACATAGGCCCGAAGCATGTATAAAAGGAAATACTGAGCTTCCTTTTCATCTGTAAGTTATGCAGACAACCACGGTTTGAAGAAGGCCGTATCCTATGGACAGGGAATTCAAGTCATCACTGTTTACCAGCACTCACTCTCCAAGGTTTTCATACCTATAAACCTTGGCTAGCGTATAGTCACTCTATGCTGAGTCCGTACATGGACTCTTTGGAAGCATATTATTATTCAGTAGACCGAGCTTTGGGAAGAAGTTTGTTTTACCTTCCAGAATGAGTTGCTTATAAGAGAAAGCAGCTATTTTTGGATTCCCCTTTTATTCTATTAATGTGAGCTCTGTTGAAACTCTTTGAGTCTTCTGTTGCTTAGAAACATTGTATTAAATGTTGTCAGTGCTTCAATCTGATCTGATTTAAAATGTTACTTTTATGTGCCACTGTAGAATGATCTCTTTGCTTTGCCATTTTCCAGTAACTGCGTTCTAAGTTATTTATAACTATTAGAATTTTTATTGACAGAAGAATGATAGGTCGGGGTGAGGCAACATCACTGGCTCATCTATTTTAAGGGTGTTGGGGAGGGTTGGTTTGGCAGGAGCTTGTAATAGGCAAAAGCAGGAATGATGGGATATTTTTAACATTTTTGACCTTTGACACTTAGATGCTAAGCACATGCAGAAAGGGTAAAGATTAAAATTCCTTAATAAAATTCCCTCCAGCCACTCATCCAAATGCTGATTACCATCTACCAGAAATTCCACCACCACTGACATCACTTTGATCTTCTTCAGTGAGTTGCTAGATTCAAACTCACTTGGGTATTTGTTGAGCATTTGGATGAGTACAAGATCCAGCTAATGTGGGTACAAGACAGGAAGTTGGTGGAAGCAGAGGGATCAGGAGTGGTCCATGTGAAAGGGAGATAGAAAATGGACAAAATGAAAAATTATGTTTGACTTTTTCTCCTCACCCTGTCACACCACAGGCCTGGTCCTCGGGCTATGGAGGGGTATACTCCAGGGAGACAGAGGAAGCACAAGTCTGCCTGGGCCTTGATGACTCCTGCTCACAGGAGCACACTCAGTGAGGTCAGGCTGGGCAGCAGTGATTGGAGCCATTAGATCCCTGCTCTATTCATGTGACCAAAGTACTTAGGTACTTGCTTAGTAAAACTCATGAAATTTGACTCATCTATACACTTTTACAGTTACTAATGCACACACACACACACACACACACATATACACACATGAACATATACATTTTAAATTTGTCTAATTTCTATAAAGAACTACTTTATAATAGGGAATTAACTAGACCAGTAATCAGGTTGAACATGAAATGCTGATCTCAGAAAGCGTCTAATGTTGTAAAAGTAACCCAATGCATATCTTCTAAATAATGAAGTATCTTTTGTTATTATAATTCCACTTCAAATTAATATATCATATTTAATAATAGAGCTTTAGGTGGCCTAGGATGGTTGCATTAGGCCTTGAAGCTTATGTCAAACCAATTGAAATAAAACTTCCCAAGTGATCACTCCAGTTACACACATGCACACACATGCACACATGCACACACACACGGTTCATAGTTTAGGTAATGATTCCTGTATTTCATATTCCCCAGCAGATAAATGTTATCTTCTGTTATCACTATGGACTTGATTGCTCTGTGTAATATATAATTCTCATCACTTCAAAATCCCTTATCTTGCTGGGTGATTGGTTTTAATTTCAGAACTCTAGACCTAAAATAATAGATTATGGTTATGTCTAATACTAATATTTGTATTGGAAAGCGTGTTACTAAAGTATACCCTATAAGTGGAGTACTTGAAAGGTTCAAGTTTTATGGGCAAACTGACGGTGCTTAATGAAGGAAATTTCATTTATGAAAGGATTTCTAATTCAGAGCTATTAATAAAGGGCACAGGCTAAGAAGAAAATATTCAAATTTGATTATAATTTGATTATGTCAAAATAGCTTCTAAAATCAAATAGAATATAGCCACGATTCAGGCAGGAAAAGCTAATAATAACATGCTATAGAATTACTATTTTTGCCCATATGCATCTGGGGGTTGAAGCAATCTGATTGTATGATTAGGCGCAAGTCCAATCTATGACAAATACTGTTACCTAAAATAGTCACATGGGAAACCATTGGAAATGTATCTCAGCCTGGAACAGATTTCAACCTGATGAATCAGAGCATTTCTCCCTGATATTTTATGTTTATACTTCTTGGGATGCAAATACACACAGAGAAAAAGAAACAGACGAAAGGCCCACTTCCTGGCATTCTGTATTGATGGCCACAGTCATGGAGGGCAATGCTTTCTACTTCTGATAGTCTTGGGAGCTCGTGATGTTTGACAGTTATATTTGTTCACTGATCTGTAAAAGACAGCTATTCTGGAGAACTATGAGGTAATGGCAAGATGCTATTTCTAGACAAAACATGGGCCATTTAAGTGGAAAGCTCTTCATAAATAATAAATCAGTAGATAGGTGAGATTTAAGAATATGATCCTCCCTGTAAAACATTGTTATTTGTATGGATAATTTTCAAGTTCTACATGTCATTAATAGTCAAAATGTGCAGCAGGATACACTCTGAGTTAGTGTGAAAAACAATTATACTTTGACAGCTCTAATGAGGTGGCTTGCTTAAGTGGCCTGACTTACGGAGAATGTGCAGAGGTTTCAAATCTGGAGGGGACTTTTGGAATTCTTTTTTCCCAGAAGCACTGGGGAGGCAGTCAAAACGCTAGGTCAGAGAACAAAGAAAAAATGCAAGTACAATTTTAACAGCCCTTAGATCACAAAAACCATAGGCTGATTTTAGAGATGACAATGGTAATAGACATGCATTGGATGGAGAGAATTCAAGTCTTTTTCAGAACACGGAGAAAGTCAGTTGTATAAGACCTCCCAGTATGCCAGCCAAGATATCAGCATGTAAGGAAAGTGCCACTATTTACTCAACATGCCTCTTGTCATTGTTTATTAATTCCATCTTTTCATGGTTAAAAAAAGGAATAAATTCCAATGACTGATGGTCGTTCATTAGTGGTTTCACTGTCTTCTGTGTCTATTCAATCATAAAGGAGCCTGAGATAATTCAGTACAAATCCAATCAGACACTGTAAGGGTTTAACTAGAGGAAAAGATTCAATATAAACATATAACATGGGCATACATATCATATAATATATGCAGTGTATGATACGTAAAGGATTTACAAGGTAGGATTACAATGACCACACCCACCCCTCTGAATCAGGTATGGAAGAATGCACTGTCTGCTCACTGGAGAGCCAGAGGAAATGTATCTCAGAGGATCCTGTCAAAGGTTTAAGGCTTTGAGGTCACTGAGTGTTTGTGCGTGTCAGTATCCAGAAGTCTAGAAGTCTGTGCTGGAAGCCTAGAGGTGATGTCCAAAATTGATGGTGGGGGCTAGATCTCCTCTGAAGCAGAACCTTCTTCTTTCCCTTTCAATCCCTCCAGGCTACAAGCCTATTGGTTGGTGCCACCCATGCCCAAGGTGGGTCTTCATCTTCAGTACATTAATCATCCAGATACACCCAGCCCTGTGCTAAAACAATCAGCTAGGTATTGTTCATTCAAGGTGACATCTCAAACATAAAACCCACTGCCTATTTATGAACAGGTATAATATGCTAACTGTATTCAAAGGAGGAGCTATTCAAAGGAGGAGGGGCACCAACATAATCTAAGAAGAAAGAGAAGGACTCCAAAAGTGGTCCAGAATGAACAGGAGTTAGTCAGAAACTTGTGGGGGATGATTGGAGAGGAAAGGGGGAAGAAATTCCAGTAGAGGGACTCTCTACCGGAAAAGACATGGAAGGAAAACACAGAAGGAAGGAGCACAGGAATATTTAAGCTATTTGTTGTTCTTTAAGTAGAAAACTAGAGACAAACATAAGACTAGAGGTCTCCGGGAGAGATAAGGTTGGTGAGGCTGAGATAAATGTGGGGAGAGAGATCGACAGGAAGGAGAAAGGTCCTCAGGAGCACTGTAGGCCAGGTAAGAAGGGTTTTAAGAAGAAGGCGATATTGCTGAACAGGTACACAATTCTGTGAGCAAGCTGGAGAACAGACTTGAAAGGGACACGTTTCTAGACAGGGAGGTAAGACATAGAGCAGACATAAGTAATAAAGACAGAGTATGGAGATAAGCTTAACAGTAGTGAGAACATGAGAAGTTGACCTCTGTGTGAAGGCTTGTTTCCCGGGAATGAGGAGATTAGCTATGATCTATTGCCTCTAGGTCATTTACTTATGTCATATTTTATTGAATTGTTTGGGGAGGGGGAAATCTTCAGGTGATGTAGATTTTTGTGCTAATAAGAGTTTTTAGAGACAAGCAACAGAAAAAAAAAACAAAAAAACTTCTGGATAATTTCATCCTAGAAAGGTTTTTCTTAAAGGATATTAGCTATCCTTGAAAGTCTATCCTTGAAAGTCTCTCATGCTTTCTAAGGATGGCCAACTCTCCAGGCTTAGGAAGTGCATATCCAGGGACAACTTCGTGACATGTGGTTTTATAAAGACATTTGTGACTTTTAAACACAAGTAGGCCAGATTCTCTGGCCTACTTCCCATTAAGAAGTAGGCTCTATCCAGGCATGGTGTACACATCTGTAACCCTAGCATCTGAAGGCTGAGGCTGGACAAGCAAAAGTTCCAGCCTAGCCAGGGCAGCTTAGTAACTTAATAAGACCCTGTCTCAAAAGAAAAAAGAAAAGAGGACTAGAAAAGTAGCTCAGTGTGAAGGTCTTGGGTTCAATCCCCATGACTAGAAAAAAAAGCATAAAGTCCATGTTCTTTCCCTTGAATCAGGTGGCCTTATGACTGATCTGGAAAATAGAATATGGCAGAAGTGATGCTTTCTGACTTTCTAGGCAAGGTCACTTGCTTTTGGAGTCCTGAGAACCGTGTACAAAGTCCAGCTTCCCTGAAGCTTTGCAGAGTACTCTAAGGAGAGGCCCTATGACTACAGAGAAAAGGGTACGCCGTGAATCTTGAGCTTTTATATCATCTCAGCCCAGCCCCAGGCATGTCACGCAGAACCCTGCAAACTCTTGCAATCCCGACATTAGATTTACCCCCAGGCAGTACAGAGTCTCATCCAAGAGGCACGATGTCATGGAGTGAAAACATGTCACCCTCATTGTGCTCTGTCCAAATTCCTACCCCACAGAATCTGTGAGTATAATAAAAATAGTTGTTACTGGGTAGTTTGTTGTGCAGTAGTAAAAAACCAGCAACAGAAAGTCATCCTCTCTGGCTGACCACAGATCTTGTACTTCGTGCCACTATAACCACCTGTGAGGCATCGGTGACAAAAGCTCTGGTACAGCTGTCTGGGGAGCAATGGAGGTGCCGCCACTCCACCCTGCGGAAGAATAGATGCTTCACGGCCCCTCTTCCCTGGGATATTGTCCTCTTCTATTCTCAGGGGAGAGAGAGAACGTCTTATTTGTGGTATCATGTGAGAGTTGCAAGGGAAGCTGGGAGGGTTATCAGACTTTCTCAGCTTCTAGGTGAGAAGCAGGTGTTGATTTTGGGGGAAGGGGAATCCTCAAACACAGGAAAGGGTGTTAGACACTGTGCGGCCTGAAAGAGTGGCAGATGTCCACCTAAGGGTCACTGCCAGTACTAGTGGGGAAATGGGCGGAGTGAACTCCTCCCAGCAAGGCTTCAGACAGAACAGGCTAAAGATGCTCTGCTATGAAGGCACAGGGTTCCAAGGAGGAACCCTATGCTCTCCTAGGACCAGCTTAGTAAAGGCAACACTTTAGGGTCCTTTCCCCACACTGTTATATTGTAACCTTCAGACTTTAAGTTAGTATTTAAGTTATTTCCCCATTTTTCATATGTCCTAGCGCATGTTTTGTGCATGACCAAAAACCCTCCAAAGGTTTCTCACCTTAAAGGCACAGTTCTTAACACTGAAGGCCTCTTACAAAGCTGCTCCATATGAAATAGGGATTGGCTCCGACCTACCTTCCTTTGCTCTTCATTTCCACCATCTGATATGCTGTATATTTATCTTTTGGCTTAATAGCTCTTTCTTCCCCTAGAATATTAGGTAGGGGCTTTGTTTTGCCAGATACTGCATCTCCAGTGCCTACCTGGTACCTAGCAGGTACTCAATAAATACTTGGATGGCTTAAAGACTTGCTAGGTTTGATGCCTTTGTCTGATGTAACTTGTTATCACTGTGAACTAAAGTCTTGCACTATTTCTGTGGAGGAAAATCTCAAAGGAGGTTTCTGTGTGTGGATACATGCACATCCATACCAAAGATTTAGTAATCATTTTTCTTTTTTGGCAGGAATCAAACTCAGGACCTTGCACTTACCAGGCAGACACTTGTCCCACTGAGCTATATCCCCAGCCTCAGTCATCTTTTTAAAATGAGTTCATGTGTGTTGTATGTGTAGAGGAAGAGGAGGAGACATACATGTATATAAAAGGTTATGTTGTTGTCATTATAACTGTCTACACCATGGTATAATATTTTTCTTCATAGATCTTATCACTTTCTAAAGTGATCTTATTTACTTAGTTATGCATTTACTGTCTGTGCCAGCTAGATCATAAGCTCCACAAAGGCAAGGATTTTGCCCTGTTCACTGCTATATTTTTAACAACCAGAATAGCAGATATATTGGTCAGCAATCAACATTTCTTGCATGAATGATAACTTTAATCAGCATCATTTGCTATGGTATGTATATATAATGTGTATGTATGTGCTACCATGGCAAATGATAATACACACAACACAGACACACATTTCATGTTGATCTGCAAAACTATGAACAGAGGAGAACGAACAACAGTACAATCAACAAATAGGCTAAGGCCTCCTTCACCATTGGCGGTGACAGCACTTGTATGTGGTCCAGTGAATTGAGAATCCAGAGTGAAGTGGGTAAGGGCAGCCGGACAGCCAGGCAGATTTGGCTATTTCGGCATTGTTTTGTCAAGGTGCTCATATTGCCTAATGTGGAGGACTAACTAGTGATCCGCTTGTAACACCCAGATGAAGTGAATCAGCGTGGTTCTGGATGTGGAGGCCCCGCCTGAGGATTGTTGGCAGCAGAATGAAAATAGAACTGGAGGGGAAGGTGGTGCTGCTGATTCTCCTGGAGAAGCTTGTCGTGCTGGCTTTCCTGACGTGAACTCGGCTGTTCTCATCATCGGAGGAGCGCGGGTCCTCGCTGCTGCTGAGGACGGCTGCGGTTCTCTTCTGGGGAGCTCTGGTCCTCACCTTGAGCATCACTTCCTGGCTCCAGTGCAGAACCTCACCTTGCTGGCTCAGATCCTTCATCCCACTAGTCCAGACTTTCTAGCTTCAACCACTGACCTTTGGGCCTTCCCAGCACAGATCCTTGATATAGACTTGCATGAGGTATTGTTGTGGGCTGTAGATCCCCAGCTGGGTTTGCAAAGGACATTGCCACGGGCTCCAGGCCTTCAACTGACTTGTGCAGGACATCGCATGAGATCCAGGCCCTCAGCTGGATTCTTTGGGTCTCTAGTGTGTGGACAGATCTCCTGTGCTCTTTTGCATTTGACTTTGTGTGGGAATATTATAAAATAATCCTATGAATTATGTTTCCTGTATTAAATCTTTCCCTTGTAAACCCTGGCTACAACAGCCAGGGGTGGGAAATGCACAAATCACATCAACATGTTAAAGATACCATGTCCTTTGACACAAAGGTACCAAAAGCTCAGCTGTTTGTGTAATATTTACCTTACCCGAAGCTTATACATGTATCAGCCATCCTTAGTCATGTAAGGAAAGTCCTGGAAGTAAGACCAATGGAAACGAAAGTCACATTTGGATAAATACTTCATACATCTGAGATGGATGGACTTAAACAAACCCGAGATGGTGTAATTTACTGAGATGCTTTCATCAAACAGGTGTAAATGGAACCCACAGGAGCCAAAGCCAGTAGCTCTTCAGGCTGCAAAAGTGTGTTCAAAAGCATAACATCTCGATCATTATCATTCAAGATAGAAATCAATGATTCTACTTTTCTGACAGCATTTGTTTGCTGTTCCCAGGACCTGCCTTCTCCCTTCTCTCAAGAGGCCATTTAGACTTAAGACCTTCTCCTTCAGCTGTTTATTGTGTACTGTTCATTTGCAGAGTGGCTGCCATGTCCTGTGCCAGTTTGGCATCACGAGGAGGATTTACTCTCACATTCTCCCAAGGATAAGCATTCACTCTCTTGTGGCTTAGAACTCCTTCCAAATGATGTTTGTGGCTGGAGAGGCCAAGAACTTGTGCCAACCAATCCCAGTTTCTATGGCTACAAAAGTGTCCTGAAACAGTGACAGCAAATAAAGGCAAATTGTTCTTAATTTCTGATATAAAATATTAAAGAAAACTCCACCCTGTAGGGCCTCTCATGTTGGTTCTTTTCTCTGTTCTCTCTCTCTGCTTTCTCACCCCACCACCGGTTGTACCCAAACACCACGTGTCCTTACTGTCCTCTCTAAAGTAATCCGTAGTAGCTACTGACTTCAGAGTGATGAAGCCTACCTCAGGGTGTTTAGTATCATTGATATGAGTCGTTGATAGACATTTTAGTCACTCTGGACACTGAGACATGAGAGAAGTCTGCTAGATGTGCTTATGAGAGAGGTTGCTCTTTCTTAAAACAAGACAATCAAACAAGAAGGAACAGCCCTCTCCCATGTCCTTTTTGTACATGGCACTTATGAAGAGATGATGCGCAGTTGTTTGCCATCTGGAGGCCATGCAGAAATTTAGCTGAAGCCCAGGGAGCACAAGAGACTGTTGAAGACTGGAAACACCTTGGTATGCAATTATGCTGATAATTTCAGTTGTGTGAGAATCTTTCTATCTCCAGACTTCTTCCACAAGATTTTTAAAATCCCAATGTATTTAATCATTTTAGTTGGATTTTCTACTGACAGATGAAAGATCTTTATGAAGCCGTTTCCTTCACACTTATTTATTCAACAAGTCTCCATAATCCCCTTCTTTTCACTGGTCTGGGGACTTGCTTGTCACTACTTTGTCATGACATCATGGATGGTGAGTCTTTATTTCCAATGGAAGACTAAGCATCGGTTCTATTTTTAAGTGCTAGAAAAGTCAGTGTTGTGTTTTACTTTCTGCATACCAATTGCCATTACATATTTTCATGTCTCAGAGGGCTCTGAAAGTCCTTCCATGTGAAGGAGTCCAGGGTGAGGGCGATATTTCGTGGTTCCAATTGCTCGAAGGAAGAAGCCATTTCTGTCAGATTACAGTGTTTACATACACATGTATCTCAGTCCTAAGCAGCTGAAGTGGATTTTCCAAATCACACTAGTAACTTCTAATTATCCCAAACGTTCTCTCTTCTTTATCTTACCCTCCTCATGTCTTTTAATGGCACTGTCCTTCTCTTAGGCATCCAGGCTTAACATTTCTGATTTAGTTTTGGTTCCTCCCTCTCTTCGGCTCCAAGCCTGTCTGTGTGCCAAGCCCCTGATAGTGCTGTTTTAGATATTTCTCTTAACCCTTTCTTTTGCTCTGCTTTTATTGCTACCAACCTAGTTCAAACACTCATCAATAAACCATCGCTCTTGCAGTCAAGTCACAAAGCAGGGGAGGCTGAATTTCCCTCTGTGCTTCTGCTTTGTCTCCATCATCTTTCTAAAGCAGGGATCTGTCACGTTCACCCTGACCTTGGTGCGGCCCTGCTGCCCAAGGTGAAGTCGGAGCTCTGCATGCTGGCATCAGGGGCCCATGAGCTGGATCCAGCAGATCTTTCGGCTTCCATTCTCGCTGTCGCCTGTCTTGCATTCTGTGTTCCAGGCCAGGTCTGACAGTAGTGACTCCCTGTGTTATGCAGTCTACAGAAAGCCTCTGAGGATAACAGCAACTACTCTTGTGTGTTTTGCCGTTCTCCTTGAACCTATTGTTTCTTCGATTATTGTGAACACCCAATAAATAAAGTTGAATTACTGAAGAGTGACCGTTTGTCTGTTAAATCTGCTTCTGTAGATCAAACCTCATCATCTGATTAAATTAAATGTAATGGAATTTTGAAAAAAAGGGGCATCGTTTGTTTTAGATGCTGCATCAGAGATGGCATGAGGAAAAGTGTGCTCCCAGCATGGTCAACCTGTAGGCCAGAGCCACTTGCCCTTTTGTTCTTCTAATGTAATAAGAACGGGTATTAAAAATATTTGTTACTTATATACATTGACTATATGGTCTATTTTGTACATGTGGCCCAAAACACCTCCTCTTCACTCAGAGGGACCGAGGCAAGCCAAAAGGGTGGACAGGCCTTACTTAGCAAGTAAGGGGTGATGGATTTAGAATGTGTCAGCTGCAAAATAAGACAGGAGTCTTAGTGTTCTCTTCCAGAGATACTCTTTATCTATGTATGTATGTATGTATGTATGTATCTATATGTCTATTAAATTTTGAGACAGGTCCTCACTAAATTTCCAGTCTTCCAGAGTGCTGGGATTACTGGCATGCTCTACCAGCCTAGATCAGGGGAAAAGAAAGTTTGAAAACCAGACAAATGTTTCAGAATTATTCTCTCAATTTATATGTACTTTCTGACCCTTCACCTGAAGGTCATTTTGCTTTAGTGAACAATACTACTTCTTGATAAACCAAGAGTTCCTATGACCCATCATCATAGGGATGGACACTGATATAATAACAAATGCCCATTGTGCCCCTGGCAGATTTATTTACTGAGGTCAGTGCATAGATGGTCATTTGTAGGTATCCTAATGAGCTACATAATTATTTGTTATCAATGAACAAAGAAACTCCTGTAGAATCTCAGAAATCTTGAATCAGCTTGTCTTCAGAAGAACAGTACAATATATACCCATGCAGGAATTCTGAGAAATTTCTCAGAAATAATTCTGAGAATTATTTTCCATGTTATCTTATCTTTAACTTTTCCTCCAACTGATTATGTTAAATTTAATACACAGCATAAAACAGAAGTAGACCCAAAGGGCATTAGATTAGAAACACTGAATACTAAACACATTGTATTCATTTTCATGAACTTATTGCTTGCTGGGTAAGAAAATAATGAAATTCTATACCACAGTAGGATTTATTCTGATCCAGTAAGAACAGATTACAAAATGCATACTTTAATATATGGCAAAATTAAGTTACTAAGATTTTTTTTATGTGCTAACTATTACACTCAGGGCTGAACTATATCCTAAGTTTTCAAATTTTGAGTCAAAACTGTGTACGTCCCTAAATTGCCCAGAGTGGGCTTCAACCTGAGATCCTCCTGCTTCAGTCTCCTACAGTGCTAGGATTATGGCAAGTGCCCCCATGCTGGGGGATGAGTATGATTTTATTTGCACAATAGTCTCATAAAAGTAAACAACAACAGCAACAACAGGGTCCTTATGCCTATATCTGGATTAATCCATTCTTTTATCAAGCAGTGAGAAAGAGGAGAAAGGTGCTCAGAGAAATACAGCAAATGAGTAATATTTACAAGGAAGATTAGAAAGGATTTCTACTGTCTTTTAGTTAATCAGTGCCTAGAGCCCAGCTTCTGGCGATTCTGCAGATGGCAGAGAAGATGTTCAGTGGTGGTGGGCAGGGATGACATTACACAAGAAGGCAGCGTGAGCTGCATTGCCAGACACCAGGCCAGCAGAGCGCTCGGGAGTCCAGGACCCCTCTCAGCCTTTCACAATGGCGTGGCACAGAGGCCATAATTGAACTTTCACAGAGATAAGTTCAGATCTGGCTCTGATTCGTCCTCATGATGGCCTCTGGAATGTTATTAAATGTTAGGGTGTTATTAAACTTTTCCACTGATCTAGGCTGGTAGAGAATGCCAGTAATCCCAGCACTCTGGGAAGCTGGGAAATTTAGTGAGGACCTGTCTCAAAATTTAATGAACAGGTGTATGTATGGATAGATAGATAGATAGGTAGATAAAGACAGTGCAGTGGCAACTGTAGTTGAGAGGGCATTTGTGTGTACGCCACGCCAAGGAAGCTGTGAGAGGGGACCAGGAGAGAGCATTCTTGCTATTGCACACTTAATTAATTACATGTTCAACACATTACATGTTTAATGTCTGTGTGTCATGGAAGTGTGATTCTGCTTTTCTAAGGCCCATACTCTTGGTTTTTCCGTAGTTACTTATTCCCGAGTGACCAGAATGCATCACAACCCCTTCAGTGTGTCTCCTTCCTTTCCTGCCTCTGGCTGCCAGTGGAGAGCTGGGTTCTGCGGAATGTGTGTGTAAAGTGTACAAAGCAGGGCATGGGGGTGTGGAAGCAGTTTGTCACATAGAGTAGCAGGTCAGGGCCCAAGACCTTGAGGCATCTAACATGAGTTTGTTCAGTGTCTCAAAGAATAGGGTGAACAAAGACAATGTTCTGATGACAGTGACACTGGTGTGGTGTGGGTGACTGAGGGCAACTTCAAGAAGGGGAGGATGGAAATGAGCTTGTGGGGTCCCAGGATCCTAACAGCAAGAAGGATTCAGGCTAAGCGGACAGAAGTAAGGCTGGGGTGGGGGACACCCATTCTGCCTGTGGGTGGCACTGTCTGGTAGGCTGGGGGTTTGGGCGGAATTAAAAAAACAGAAGGCAGAAGCCCCTGTGTGCAAGCGTGATTCTTCTTGAGCAGGTGCATTTTTATCAGACTCCAGATTCTTCAGCATTTGAACCTGGATTCCCACCAGCCACTCTCCAGGGATCCTCTAGGCTGAAGGTCTCCACCTCTTGGGGGTGGTGGTGGGTGTTGCTGTGTCTTGTTTTCTTTTCTTCTGAGACGTCTGGCTTCTTGGACTGAGCAGCCCCTGGTTTCCCTGGCTCTCCAGCCTGTAGGCGGCCATTGTGGGGCTGTATAGTCTGCCTCCTAATGAGACCAAGAGGGAGGAGTCCAGGAAGACAAGGGGAAGCTGACTTCTTTGAGGAAGGAAGGGAGATGGTGGTTTCCTGGGTAAGTGAGATGCAGACAGCTGCAGAAGCCCTTTGTCTCTCCAGTGGTATGAACTGCGGCCCTTCCCAAGCAACACCAGAACGTGCAGGCTCTGGACTTCAGGCCATTACATAGTATACATCACGCCAGTTACGTTTATATCTTCTCCCTTCTCAGTCTTGAAACAATTCCCTCACTTCACGGAGTCATATTTTCTACGTCCTGCAACAAGGAGAACCACGCACAACACTGGCTCGTATCCTCAAAGCAAGTCAGCTTCACTTAGGAAAGGAAAGTTTAAACTCTCTGCATGTGAGTTAGTTTTCTATTGCAGGGAGTCAGCCCTGATAAACAGTACAGGAAAGGTAGATGAGGCTTCAGGGAACAGATTCTCCAATTTGGCTTTTTGCTAGAAATTTGTTTTTCCTCTTTTGTCTTTTCTCTTTTCTTTGTTTATTCTCTTCTTTCTTTCTTTCTTTTTTTTCAGTACTGGGCATTGAACCCAGGACCTTTGCACAATCCTGGCCTACTTTTTATTTATTTATTATTTATTTATTTATTTTCGTCTTTTTGAGGCAGGGTCTCGCTCTGCAGTTTAGGCTGGCCTTGAGCTCATTTTGTAGCCCAGGCTGGTCTTGAACTCACAACGATCTCCTGCCTCAGTCTCCCAAGTGCTGGGATTACAGGTGTGTACCACCACACCTGGTTTAGCTTTTTATTTTGAAATAGCATCTTGCTAAGTCGCTAAATTGCCCAGTCTGGGCTTGAACTTGTGATCCTCAGTCTCCCGGAGTGCTGGGATCAAAGGTATGTGCCGCCATGTCTGCCTTGCTTTACCTTTAGAGAGGAAAAAAACCTGGAATTAAACTAGGGCACTGTGGCCAGTTCCTGTGTTAACCTGTAACTAGGGTGCATTTACTGCCAACCATATCTGCACTGCAGAAAAGAAGTGGTTTTATTCTGCTTGATCGTCCGTGGACTGTAAAGTGCTTGCTGAGAACATGACAGGTAATGACGCAGAAGTAATGTCATTGTCACAATTTATTTCTCTTGAATTCACTGCAGATATCTAATTGTGGAAAGTTGTCTCACCATGACAGGACTGGAGTGGACAAGTGCCTTTTCAACAGTCTTTTCAAGTATTGGGAAAAGAAAATGAAAAACAAAAAGAAAGGCATATTCCTCTGGAAGAAAGAAACCTATCGAGAAAATCCCTTGTCTCAGTCTGTTTAGGCAGCTGCAGCAACACCACAGACTGGGTGTTTCTCCCAGCGCTGGAGGCAGGGAAGCCCAAGATGAAGGGAACAGCGGGTGGGGTGTTGGCGAGGTTCTGCTTTCTCATAGATGCGCCTTTTCACGTTGCTGGCACGGGGTGGAGGAAGCAATCAGCTTCCTTAGGCCTCTTTTGTAAAGGCACTAATCCTACTTAGGAGCGTGGGACCTTCATGGCCTAATTACCACCTAAGGCCTCACCTCCTAACGCTATGGGTTCCCACATAGGAATTTTAGGGTCATAGCAACCATATAGGGACTGAGAGTATAGTTTTAGGTTTTAAAAGGCGAAAGATTTTTACGATCTGAAGAGAAACTAGAATATAGTTTTAGGTTTTAAAGAGATTCTTCAAAATGTACTTTGGGGGCTGGTGCTATAGCTCACTGCTAGAATGCTTGTCTAGCAGGCAGGACACCCTAGGTTTAGTTCCCAACAAAAAAGAATGTTGTTTTAATTAGCTGGAAAACACACTGTTTTCCTTTATTTAACATTTTGTGAAAACCAGTAGTTTTTAGGATTTCCCAGGACATGTTGTGGCGATCTGTTGTGAGTCTGGTTTTTATACAGTTCACAGTCAAACAGTGGCAGAATCTTTACTATCTTACTATTACAGTCTGGAAGAAATCATTCCATTTCTTGAGTTATGGGCCTGTGAGATGGGAAGGAGGGATGAGTGTCGTGAGTGACAGAAACTAAAGAAAAGACATAAGGGCTTCCCAGCTTTACCTACATATTCCTTGATTTTAAAAAAAGTGACAGGAAATGTTACATCTTGCCTTGTAAATGAATATAAACAATTTTGCAAGACTATGAAACACTAGACCATGGACAGAGAAAATAGAATGACAGAATAAAAACAATCAATTTGAACCTCATATGTGGTATATAAGTGTTTTGCTTAATCCTGAATTTTGAGTAGAAAATATAGAAGAGCAATGCTTTCTAATGTGGCAGTTGTAAAGGACATTTTGAGCCTACTGAAGATAACATAATTAAATAATCATTTTCAAAATGAAAAGCTTTTAAATGAAGCCTTAGTAGAGCTACTTTCCTGAAAGTCTGCCCTCTACTATGGGTGGGAATCATTTCTGGAAAATGATTTGACACTTTGCTTTTTAAAACAGGATACCAATTAACTTAGACCAAGAGGCTTTAAGTATGGAGGTTCTATTTAGTTAAAAAAAAAATGACTAAGACTAAAGAAATTTCTTGACTAGAAATTAGGTAATGAGTATAATTTTCTGATTATTTTCTTCTTTCTTTCCTTTCTCTCCTTCCTTCCTTCCTCCCTCCCTCCTTGCCTTCTTCCCTCTCTCCTTCCCTCTCTTCTTTCTCTTTCCTTCTTTCTGTTCTGGGGATGGATTCTGAGGTAGTCTCTCTCCCTGAATCATGAATGCTTCGGCTAGTCTCAAACTCACACTTCTACCTCAGCCTCAAAGATTTCTGGGATTACAGGGCTGCACCACCACCCCTGTCTATATTCTGTGATTTTAATAATTAATCTATATATGCTGATGCATGTACTGCAGGTTGTATTTTGTATTTCATTTTCCTCTGGGCATAGCTGGTCCTGGGTAACAGTATGATGTTTCTTTTCAAGTTTCTCATGCTTTTCTTTTTTTTTTGAAAGAGAGTAGTTAAAAAAACAAAAGAACAATAGCAGCATACCAACATCATAGACATAAACAAAACAAAGCAAGAACTTTAAAAGTGATACAGGGTTTCAAAACAAAATGATAGGAATTAACAGTGGTTGTTATACTACATATCGTTATCTTCAACTACGTTGCTCAGATTACCAGATGTAAGAATGTTCAAACCATCAAAGAGAATAAAATAATTAAATAAAACATTAGAGATAATACAGAATTTTAGTAGACAAGATGGAATTCACCAGTGGTTGTTCCATTGTATATTGTTGTCTTCAAATCAGTTGCTGAGATTACCAGACATAAGCATGCAAAATTGGTCAAAATATAAAAAATTTTAAGCATTAACTGTTCCTTTCAATAAATCATCAGATATCAGCGGTACAGTTGTCAGTTGTCCCAGCTGTTCATGTATCTATATATCTATATCTATATCTATCTATCTATCTATCTATCTATCTATCTATCTATATGTTTTGTTTCTTTTGGCCTTCCTTCTCTCATGCTTCTTTCCAGCAGCTACTGTGTCAGGATATCGAGACCAGTGTACACGAGGCTTTGTGGCCACCCAGCCTCTCGAAGTCTCTGTGGAGTGAGCATCCTTTTCCACCCTCTTCAATACCTGCCTCCCTAGCTGCTCACATTTCAGTAGGTGAGGTAGAATAATAAGATTAAACCAATTTATGCTAAGAATTAATGATTCCTGACAGGAGCTAATGGTGATTACAGGCGTGGGGCATTTGCATAATAAGAGAAAAATTACTCTGAAGCAATGAATCATTTATGGTGGCCTTTCAGGGTTTTATGAATTAAGACTCTTTCCAGACTCGTCAAGTGATCCTGTTTAGGAATGGAGTTTGGGCCACGGTTTTTATCTCTCAACACTGTGACCAGTTGTCTTAATTTCAATATTTGAGAAGCTAATTGGCGTTAGGCTCTTACCAGCATCCTTAATGCATTCTTAATATCAAAACTGACAGTTCATTAATATTAAATGTGCTAGGCATTCAATATAAGTCCTGTCTTAGTCAAGGAGAAGCGTGCAAGGGTCACGTAAGACCACCAGTGTTGCTTACCTCTGCCTGTGATGTTTTTGTCTTCCACTCGGTGGCCTTGGTCCTAGCACTTCTGCAGCAGTGGTGAGTACTGGACATTTTAGATATGGGGGAGTGTGATTTTTCTTTTCCTTCAGACACCAAAAGACACATGGAAACCATGTTTTTCTTCTATGCTCTGCACTGCTTACTTAGCACAAGGGCAGTTTAGAACTAGCTGTCCAAGCATTTCTTTACTGTGGCCCATCATTGTCTCAGATCTCCTAGTTTTCAAGGGTTTCTTGCTAGGATGTCAAGTGTGTAAATGTCCCCTCTTCTCTATCAAAAACCACTTCTTGGTCTTCATTGTACAAAGCACTCTAAAGTGATGGGAAATCAGACACAAAAAATGGATAAATTAACACTTATGGAAAAACACACTTTATTATAATTGGTTCCAGATAAGTTTCAGTTGTCTAATTAAGGAGTTTCCAGATTTAAAAATCATGTTCTGGGTCTGGGAAGGAGATATGTTTCCATATGGGCACCCCAAGGATCCTTGTAATGACTAGTCGACATCTTGACTATGGAGGAAAATACACAAGTTTACATGTGATAAAACTGTATCGAAAACTAAACACATACAAATGAGTACCTGTAAGACCTGGGAAAACCTGAGTAAGATTGGGCATTTGTACCAATGCCAATATTCTTGTAGCAATATTGCATGAAAGTTTGCAAGACATGACCATGGAGGGAAACTGGATAGTGGTGCATGGGATATCTGTCTTGGTTACTTTTTTCTTCTTGCTGAGACAAAATACCCGACACCCAAATGGAAGAAGGAAAGGTTTATTTAGCTTACAGTTTTTAGAGATTTCTTTCCATGCTTGGCTGGTTCTGAGGCACAGTGGCACATGGCAGAGGCAACAGTTCATGAGGCGGTAACAGCAAAGAAATAAGCACAAGAAGGGAGGAATGGCAGCCAGCAGCCTCTTTCTCTCCCTTACATACACAAACTATCCGCCCTAGGGCAGGTATAGCTTTCACATCCATAATCCCAGCACTGGATCATGGATCAGTCATAAGCTCTAAAAGCCATCCATAACTGCATGAGGATTTGAGGGGACATGCAGACACAAACCGTAACAATACCTCTGCATTATTTCTTAAATCACATGTAAATCTATAATGACCTCAAAGTAAAAAGCTTAATTAATTGTGTTCTATTAATTAGTTAATTATGTGTTCTATTTCTCAGAAAGATGAAATTCATCCATATAACATATAAGAAAACACACATTCTCACAAGGGTAGTCAGGCCACCCACTGAGTATGTATACATTTTTGTGACCAATTGGAATGAGACAATTTTATGTTTGGGTAATGGAGTGAATCTAAATTAGATGTCATAGAGCATAGCCGCCTTTTTGGGTATGGAATTTTTTTTGTCTTTTTGAGACAGGTTTTCACTATGCATTTCAGGTTGGCCTTGAACTCACTTTGTAGCCCAGGCTGCCATCAACCTTGCAGGAATACTCCTGCCTCAGCCCCTGGGGAGCTGGGATTATAGGCGTGCATCCCCAGGCCCAGCCTGGGTATGGAATATTTTATTGACACCGTCTTATTATTGAGAGTTTGTGTTCTTATGTGAAACAAAGTAATTATCAGTTTCAAGGGATTCATAGTCAGTAAAATATACTTAATTCAATCAACTCTAGTTCCGTATGATACAGGAGTATATGCATTTTTGATTTTGCATTCTCTTTTGGATCTAGAAATGTTCAGAAATATAATAAATGTATCCCAATTATTATTGTGAATACAAGTAATTTAGGGTAAATTGATATGGAAAATTACACTATACACATCACACAAATCTGACAATTGCAGATTCTTTATGCCAGCTGTCATTTTTTTCTACAAAGTATGGACTATGCAATTAAATTTTCTGATGTCTTAAGATTTTCAAATTTTCTTCATCAGATGAGAACATTTCTACAAATAGAATGCCAAGGTCTCAATTTGTGTAGTGGTTCAATTTTACACAATTTCAAATACAACCAACATTAAACTTTCCCGCTTTTATGTCTGCCTACTACATGGCAGATAAATTATGGCATGGAGTCTATTCTATAGGCAAGCATTTAAATAAATGTTTTTTTTTTTTTTTTTTGCGGTACTGGGGATCGAACTCAGGACCCTGCGCTTGCTAGGCAAGCGCTTATTCCACTGAGCTATATCCCCAGCCCTTATAGGCAAGCATTTAACAGCATACACAATAATGTGGTCTGCTGGCTGAGAAGCTGAGGTAATTCCAGCAGGAAAGGGAAGAGAAACACCATCTACCTGGAGGGCAACCTATAAAACTTTACCGTATAATTTTTATCATGCTCAGAAAAAGTTTCTTTTTCCATTTTGCATAAAAACCTTGGTGGCTAGAATTATAAACCCTCTTGAAATTTTGTTCACTCACCTCACCAAATATCTACATAAAAAGAGTGTGCAGTACCAGCAAACATAGTAATCAGATAGACTTAAACCCAGAGGCATTAGTGGAGCAGAGTGGTACATCTCTGTAATCCTAGTGGTTTGAGAGGGTGAGGTAGGAGGATCTCGTTTGAGGCCAGTGTGGGACACTTAGTGAGAACCTGTCTCAACCCCCTTTTGAGGGGTTGGGGAGGTAGCTCAGGGCAGAGGCACTGAACTCAATCGCTAGTACCACCACCAAAACAAAACAAAAACAAAACTCAAGCAGCACTAAGAACAAACCCCTCAAAAACCCAAAGCAGAGGCAACAGACAGTGTAGGGAATCTCTAATATGTATCACCTTTGCATGAATCATGTAAAACTTAGGGAAATAGGTGAAGTATAGCACTTAACAATGAGCAACAAAAGTTTCTTAATTTTGCTAGCGTTCTATGCGCCAGTGATTTTTTTCATGGTTCACTGAGATTTCTACTCCACAAACGAACTTTGTGCCATAGATCAAGCATAGGAAAATCCACTCCATTTACTAGCACGTGCTCCCAAGAATAACTCACTCACTCAACAAAAATATATGGTAGAAAATACATGGGTAATGAGAAATTGTTTCTTCCTGAAAAATTCATATTGCTATATTAATGTTTTCTTTTTTTGCTAATGTTTATTAGTATCTTAAGAAAATTATTTTACTCTTGTGTCATTTTACCTAAGTGTAAATGCAATTAAGTGCTAGCTCTAGTTTAATTATTTAAAAATACATCAATATACCACTTTATATACCCTTTTGAAGGTTAATTCTAGTGGTTCTTTAGAAATATACACCTACTGAGGCAGTGCATCTATTTTGCTCCCCCGGGACTGCTGAACAAACCCTTTATTTAATGAATTGTCAGCTTAGGGGGTGAGGGCACATTCAGGGGTGCAAGAGTACCTGACTTGTTTTTCCCTTTTGCAGTATTGGGGATTGAACCCAGGGCCTTTGCACTGAGCTACCTCTTCAGTCCTTTTTAATGTTAAGTCAGGGTCTTGCTAAATTGCCTGGGCTGGCTTCAAACTTGTGAACCTCCTGCCTCAGCCACTCAGCATAATGAATTCATAGGTATGTACCAGCAAGCCCAGTTCCTGATCTAGCTTTAATATCTACCATGACTTTGATGACACTTGTTCCCCAAAGTTTCAGGGACTGGTCCTTGGTGTGATGGTGGCAACTTCCAGAGCTGTGGCTCAGTGAGAGTGCTTTGGTCACGGGGTGTGCCCTGAGGAGTGTGGGGCCTTGGTCCCACTCTTTCTGCTTGTAGTCTTCCTCATTCTTGCACAACTGCCGTTTCTGACCACCATAAAGTGACAGCCATAGGAGTGAGGGTGGGTTGCAGGAGCTCATGCCATGGTGTTTAGACTTTGAGCATCTAATACTGAGCTAAAAATCCTTCCTTTCTTTATAGTTAGCCTGCCTCTGGTAGCTCATCATAGTAATGAAAACCAGGCTAACGCAACATCCTTGTCAGCAAAACCATTCACTGTCATGTTTGAGTATGGCACATCGTGTAGTAGTATCAGGAGCAATCACTCCTTTGTGGTAATCCTCTTCCACTGTGCCAGGATGAAGCCATGCTTGCAGCTCACCAAAACCCTGTGCAGGTCAGTTTTTTTTTTGACTCAGCACTTAAAACCTAGCATCAACAGACTACTGTAGTGCATGAGGTCCCAATGAGCTCCTAATTTATGAGAGCTTTTTCAAACAGAGCTAACAACTTATCAGGCACACTGCAGGACATACTATAAATCAGATAACTTTACACTTCCAACTCTGTATGTTTCTTTGAAAGTCACTCATTAATATAAAGCCCTATCTCCCCTTGGACTAAAGTTCAGGTAGAAGATAGCATTCCAAAGTCTGCAAAAGTAAATGAATAAATACATTGGCAGTTGTTTGTTCTGGACCTTGAAAATATTCATCAACCAAAGTTTCCCAGTAAGGACAACATTTTCAATGTTATTTTCTCTTTGGTGAGGATACAACTGTTAATTTGTCCACTAATGTTAGCAGAATATTCTTAAACCCTTTTCTGAGCAATGTTCAAGTAAAAAATGCACATGGGCACTATATGCAGAGCTTATTGGGTAAGAAGCTCTGCCATTTTATTTGCCTATTTGATCTATCTTGCAGTAAAACATTGATTTTATCCTTTTTCTTGTTACTTTTCCATTTGAGTCTCTTTTGTTACAGACCACACAACTAATCTCATCTAAAAGCAGCTGAGCTTTTGCAGCTTACTGCAAGTCAGAGAATCTACTTAGCACGATCTTAGATTTGGCTTGGATGTGATGTTTAGGTATTCTGTGGCTGACACCATCTCCCCACGGAATGTTCTGCACATGTCAGTTTCCTAGTCTTTTTCGATTTTCTATAAAAGCTTGATGTCATATGCTAAAAAGAAGTTTTTTTCTTGGGTCTTGATATATGGTTTAGGCTGCCTTTGATCTCATGATCTCCCTGCCTTAGCCTCCCAAGTGCCCAGTGCTAAAAATTATTTTTTGACACAGATAAAAGTACACATGAATTGTCCTAAAAGTTATCAGATTAGAACCAAGGGTTTAGAGTTAAAATTTTGCAGTTTTATATACAATTATTTTTTCTCTTTTCCAAAAAAATGCTTCAGATGTAAAATGGCAAAGTAAAAACTGAGTACAATTTTCATGTAACTGGAAAGAGTAAATCAGGTCACAGTTCCATGTTCTCTGGGTAGGACATGACAGGCATTCCACATACCTGTGCAAACCTTTTATTAAAGCAACAATCAAAATTCAGGATGGATCACATGTTGTTTTTTTGCTACAGTAATATCAACTTATGTATTAGTCGTTTGCTTACATCTTTAATTTTAGAAAGTGAACATTTTACAGTTCACAAAATCAGCAGATTGACATTTTGGCCCATATACATTTTCATTTTATTTTGCAATTTAACAAAAGACATTCAGAACTACTGAAATACAGCAGACCAAACATAAATACACACATCCTTGATCCTATCTCCCCGTTAGTGGGTCTATGATGGCAGAAAGATATACATGGAGACTTTTATTGGTTAAATTAAAATAAATTATGCAGGATGTTCTTAGAACTACTTGCTTTCTATTTTTACATTCTCTAGCTTTGATTTTGATTATAGAATTTTTTTAGTATTATCCCCTTTATAAATTCCATCTTTAAAAAATCTCATAAGGAGCATCATCTTTACATAACATTTTCCTGTATAACAGATAAAAACACATACAGTGCTTCAGAAAATATAATATGTAATTATGTTCTATTTGATTATTTTCTCAATTGATTTGTGTAATCCAAACCTGTCAACCAGTGAAGAAACCATACAAAAGTCATTAGGAAAATGAACTTTGTTATCTCCTGAAGGGTATTTTTAATGAATAGCTCCATGTAAAATTGACCAATGTCTTGAAGATTACAGGTACTCCAAATATATGTGTGAATATGCACTGAGGTTGGTAGACAAAGAATACCAGTAAGGAACAATGGAAACAGGAATTACTTTAAGAAAAAAACCAACACACTGCCAAAAGGCTGTGGGAAGATTGGTAAAGGAAAATATCTGAATTGTGCTGAGAAAATGAAGTATGTGAAATAAAATTAATGCTTCGTTTCTTACCAAATGAAAATGCTTCAAGGAGACTCCCAGTTAACAGAAACATAGCTACTGCTATTGTAAGAGTTCTAGCACTGATAGAGGTCCTTACATGGCATAATGAAAGGTGACTAACTAGCCTTTTAAAATACTTTAGTGGCTAGGACTGGCATCTACATAGTCAAGCTGATCTGTGTTGGCTACACCATGTGTAGAGTATGTTGCTTCAAAAACATAGAAATATTCTGTGTGCCTTACATTTTCTTCATGAGCTACAGAGCTGAGCAGATCCTAGATCAACAGTGAGTAACCACCCAAGCTAGACTGAAAACATGTTACCAGTCCGTTAAAATGATTTTACATAGCCATAGTTAAATTCATTCTTTCTGCCCATCAAGTTGGTCTCTTGTTATTTCATTTTCTTTTCAAAAGGAAGCTTAATCAGCATGGACTCCCACAATTAAAACTGAAAAAAAAAAACATAAAAAAGGAAGTAGATTCTTGAATCCATTGTGTGGGATGTCAGGCCTTTTAGCTTTAATTGTGAAAAAGAAATGCTCATGAGCATCGAAGATATTCTGGATGCGATGACATGGCACAATAATGCTTAGCATGGCTGAGAACATTCAGATTTTAGAGCAGTTTCTATACGTCATATATCACATATATCACATTTGGTTCCTAGAGAGTTAAGTATTAGTATTTCTTTTTATCCATTATGATGTACAAAAAGATGACAATAGCAGATGTGCCCTAAAGATATGAAAATATAATTTCTAAAACAAAACCATTATAAATTACATAGATTTCTTCCATATAAAATTGTTTCATCCCATATTTAGAATAAATACCATCCAAGATTATAATCTAGTGAATTAAATATGCACAATATGTGAATCATTTTAATAATTTCAAGAAAAAAAAACTGCTAGCAATATGACAAGGATCACTCAGGAAACAAATCATTTGATTTTAAGAATGACTACATAAGCCCCAAAGAACATGGCTTGGGATTTAGCATTAAACTTTTAAAACTGCCCAAATGAGCTCAATGTGCATGAAGGCCTTGCACACATGCACAGCCACAGTCCTGTGAATTTCGAAGAAGCTAAATAGTTCACTTTATTTTTGAAAAACTGCCTGAAAATCATGAGGTCTTCTACATTTCACATTCTAGTAGGAGGGGCTCTCTCATTTTATAAAGAAGCTGTAGTATGGATAGGAAGAATTTCTAGAAGGAGAAATTCCCAGTACAAGCCAAGCTCCCTTTATAGGTTGGTTATTGTTATATCAAGAGCATTCTGATGTCTTAACCAGAGAGTTTTAAAAATCTACATGCTCTCTAAAGAAGCAAAGCCAGTCTGGAAACATTCTTTGGTCACATATTTTAACTCTTGCTTTATGTAAAATCCACCCAATTTTAGTTTATCGCTAGTCAAGCTCTACATGGAATGGATGCCTTCTGTGGTTTCCGTGTGGAAAACTGCACATGTGTTTCAGTGGGAAGAGAACTGAATAGAATATTACAAAACAAGCTTTGTAAGTCCCTGTTGTTGCTTTTGGCATACAAATCAAAGGTATGAATTTGTTAACTTCTATAATAATTGGAAATTATTTATAACCTAAGAACTGTAAATAGAATTTTTTGCAGCCTAAGTACATAAAACCCTAGTCCAGAGAGTCCAACCAGAAGTTATAGTTTCTCTCATGGCTGCTCACTACTAATTTCTGTAGGTGTCCCTCCGAGATACTTCTAACTAGACACCAACAGTTAATTCCTTTTAAAAGGACATCTGGTCAAAGTCTCTGTCTTGTCAGATTTGTCTATACGTAAGTCCATCAAGGTCACTTCCAAAGCCAACCCCACTGCCCTCAGTGACAGCCAGATGCATCTGTTGTGCAGTTGGGGTCATGAGAGCAGCAGGATCGTGTACCCATGTTTTTGCTCCCATTTTGCTTTGTCCTGTGTAATAGGGGCTATCATGGACCACAAAGTTTCCATAAAACTGTAAATGTTTGAGCCCGAAAGGCTCTTATGGACCACTGAGTACTGCCTGCATATTTTACAGATGAAAGAGATTAAGCCCCAGTTGGAAGTTGTGCAAGGTCACTTTCCTAGATGGTGACCAGAGGGGCAGTAAACATCTGGGTCCATTCTCTCATTACCAGTGTGGGTTGTGTAACCTCTGATGTGATAACCCAACAGGCTTACCACACTTGATGTGGTCAAGGCCCTGATAACTACTTTAAGGTTACTGTCTCCCTTGCTTGTAAGTGAAAATGAAGCAACATCACTCAATTGTAGGGCTGGTCCTAATCATTTTTGGGGAAGAGGAGAAGTTCCATGATTTATTTAAAATGCTATGATTTCTCAAAACTGACCCTTTTTGAGTAAGTAATGCAGCATTACAAACGGTCGGGGAACTGGCAGACGAAAGCAGAAACCTGTGAAGTTGTTGAAAAGAGCACAGATGTTAATACTGGCTTGGTTCTCTGAGAAAGCTAACATTCAGCGCTCATCTAGTCTGCCCCTTCTTAGGGACAGAGAAACTGAGTGTTGGACTTGTCCAAAGCCAAGCAGTTGGTGACTGGCACCGGCAGGTAAGTAGCAAACCTCCGGACGACTGGTTTTAGTTTTGCCATCTTTCCGTAATATCATACTGCCTTGCTTATACTGCATTTTTGTGGAACTAAATAATTCAATAATTTTGCCATAAAACTTGATGGCACACTTTTCTATGCCACTACTCTAACCTCTCACTTTTCCTTGTGAAAGCTTACAAGTCAGCTACGTGTTTTACAAAACTGGTTCCGTGTAAGCACGTCACAGACCTTCTACTTGCTGCCTTGTATCAGGTGTGTGGTTGACTGACACCAGCCGATCCGCGTAACCGCTTCTGGGAAGCCGGTACTTTATGACCTATAGGAGGAATTCATCAAATGCTTGTATTTGGAAACTACATTTTCCAGGTAAAGAGTCAGTCTTTGTTTATTTATTTATTTATTTTTTTTTGCGGTACTGGGGATTGAGAGTCAGTCTTTGTTTAGAGGACGATGTTACTTAAATGTAAACAGCAGTTTTCACGAAGAATGTGGGTACATTTAACCTTTTACGACCTCCCTCTACACCTTGATTGAGCTCACTGAAAGGTTCTCAGAATTGGACAGGTAAACATATTTTTATTTAATTCTTAAAGTGCTATTCCAGGACAAAGTTTTCCTCAATTTCACAACAGCAGCTTCACTGGAAATTTAAAAAAAAAGCAATGTATGAAAATAGGCCTGGGAAACGAAAAAAAAAAAAGAGCATAGTAACTACTTTGGAGCATTACAAGTGGCTTGTAGGTATCAGTCCTGGAACTGGTGACTGATATCAAAGCCTCCGAGGTAAACATTCTAGGCAAAAATAAGGACAAAAGTGGTAAGGAGGACTCAATCAGAGTAAATGAATGTTAATATAATAACTACTCCATTATAAAGGAACAGTGAAAGTAATTAAAACTGAGAAGAAAGTGCAACAAACCCATTTACGTGCATTTGCTATTACAGCAGACCTATACTTTTAAAAAAGAAAAGCAATACAGTATGCATTGGACAGGGCTCTTGAGCTCAGAATATCTTACAGTAGTGTACTCTTTGCCAAAACGGCATCACCAATTAAGGGATTTGGCAGATAATGGCCTCTACGAATCGTATCACAAGGACAGACAGCTTCTGTCCGATATCAATTCTGCACCCTGACGTTTCTTGTATCTTTTTCTACTGGGGAGATGCCAGTCACATCAACTGCACGCGGGTGTTTCTTCTTTTCAAACGGCATCACTCCTACCTACGGGATGAGAGTCTCCTGGTAAGGCTTAGCGGCAAGTGCGTACTACATCTGTATTACAAAGAGCAGCCCCTGGTTTTCTTGATATGCATAGCTTTTCAGAGTGAATATTAGACATGGCTTTCATAAATAATGCAGGTGTTTCTGTCACCTGTCACTGCTGGCTCTGTCATTTCCAAGTGAGCTGGTGGCAGTCCTCGATCAGATACCTCTGCAGGTGACGGCTCCTCAGAGGTTAGCTCTGTGGATGTCATGTCTGTAGAAGGCTCTGCAGTTTCCGGAGACTGTTCGGCAGATGGTTCCGTCTCCTCTTCATCTTTGACCTCAAACTGTACACCCTCTTGGTCATCCACGCGATCTTTTTTGGACTGGGGGTGAACAGACACCTTGATGGCAATCTGCTGAGGCTGTTCGTGCAGTGACGAGGCGTCCGAGTCTGCGGTGGGAGAGTCACTTCGCTTCAGAGAGTTGGGGATTGTGTATACCTCGTCCCTGTCCACAGCCTCCTGGCCTTCTGGGGTATGCCTTACAAAATTCTGCCCCTGCTCCTCCAGCCCGACTACTTCCATGATTTCCTCCATGATAGTCCTGCAGTTCATGATGAGAGGAGGCAGAGGCACACTCCTGGCAAGCTCTTCAATATAACGGGCAAATTCCATGGTTTTGAACTGGGTGACTTTGGCAAGCTCTAGAGTTTTGGCTGAGGTGATGATGGGGATCCGCTTGGCAATCTCGAAGGCCTTTTGCAGCTTCTCTGCACCTTCTGTCCTAAAGAACTCATTGATGGCTTTCTCAGTCTTCTTCAGGTGGCTGCTCATCATACACAAGCGGGTGATGTTGAGGACCATGACGATGGTGAAGGCCACGAGGCAGACAACCATGTAGTAGACGCCCATGTCTCCAGAGGTAAAGATGACTCTCAAGGTCACCGTGTTGTTCACAGTGCCATGGATGTTAGAGGCCACGCACGTGTATTTACCTCGGTCTGAGAAGGACACCTTGGTGATGTTCAGGAGGCCGCCATCCAGCATCTGCCATTTTCCTGTCAGACAGCAGAGAAGAAAATTTGAATACAGACATCTGAGGCCCATTACTACAGACTTACATATTTCTAAAAGGATCAACCAAAAACGATGAACATTTACTTCAAGTGCTTATTTTGTACCAGTGTCATATGTTAATCTCCACAACTCTGTGAGGTAGTACTGATCCTCGCTCCATGCTATAGGCTAAAGAAAGCTGAGGCATGGCTAAGCCACCTTTCCAAAGATATCCATGTGGAAACAGTAAAACTAGTACCTGAACTGGTACTCAAGAAGCTGCATTGTTTTTCATGTCTGCAGTGCTGAGGATTGAGCCCAGGGTCTCACCCAGACTAGGCAAATGCTCTGCCCCCGAGCTGTATTCCCAGTCACAAGGCAGTACTCTTAACCAACAAACCGCACTGCGTAACTTTACATCCTAGTGGAACATTCAGAAACCGTCTAAAAAATGCTGCTCATAGGAAAGAACCCTGGGATCGTAGAATCTGACTTCAAAGTATTTTAGATTCAACATAACATCTGGTGTAAACAAATTATAATTGTTTACCTGGTTTCTCATATTTGAGATTAGTGTTATCCTTTTATGACTGCTGGTTAATTAATACATAATTTGTGTCATTAGTTTTAATACTACAACGAATTGTCTAAAATTACAACCCAACAATGTGAAGAATAAGAGGTTAGGTATGAATTAACATCAATTTATTTCACTGTTACAAATAAATTAGGCCAATTGAGATGGAAATCAGCCTGACATGAAGGAGAATGCACTTTGATGAATGTAATTCTTCCACACTTCCCCATCCTGGGAATGAGGTTCCGAATCCAGGGACTCTCTAGATTACTCCATAGCCTGTCTACCGGCAGTAGCTCAGAGGACCTCTGTGGAACACAGTCCTAAGTTTGGCTTCAGGGTCTTGGCTCCAGGCCTTTCTTCAGGTCTTGGCTCCCTAGACTGTCCCAACATATGAAGATATTCCCAGCCAGGCCTCCTGGGTGTTCTACAGAGCTGGTAGTCCTGTTTCTTGACAAAAGCACTCTACTTCCCTGAGACAATCAGAGAGCCTCTCCAAACACCTGGGGCAATGAAACATGTAGTTTTGAAACAATTTATTATTTTATTTTACTTGTTTCTTCCCTTATGGCAGTGGCTTTTACTTCTAATGAATAGCCTGATACTTCCCCAAATAGGTATACTTCAAAAGAAAAAGATCTCACAAATACAGAACTGGGCAGGGTCACAGTGTACTGTGGAATGGGGCAACAGAGGGCCTGTTTTATTCCAGTGTCTTCTGCGTCAAAGGACATTCTTAAGAAGGCTAGCTGAGCAGTGTGTACCTGCCTAGGCCTATGGTTCCTCACAGTCACTGGCTGTGGTGAATCTGGCAGGAGGCTGCTCTGTAGACGTTGTCACATTACTCTGCCTTCTCAAAGAACGTCTGTGCAGAACGGCTCCTTGTGTCCCTAAGTAACCCTTTTTTAACAGTTCAGCCAGTGTGTTTTCTCCAGAAGTAGAAAACACTGGCTGCAAAGTTTAGTGAATTTTCAGTTTCTTATGAATATGTGTAAAGAAATAAACCTAGCACCTGGCCTGTGACAATATCTCATGCGGGTGAGACGGGTAAGACTTCCACTGATTTCACTTAGATTGTGCGTTGCTTCAGCTGTTGTGTATATGAATGTACAATGATCTGAGGCCAAGGAAACTGCATGATCAACTTATTTTCTTATAAGCTGCATGTTTTATAAAGTAGACTCCAGCAGACATAGGGGGAAAATACCCTGGCTGAAGGAAAGCTTATTTATTACAGAAGATATTAGCTTTCATGGCTTAACTATAGGCCATAACAAATACAGGTACATATATTATGATCCTGAAACAGTTGGGTTATTATCAACAACCTTGTTCAATGACTGAAATCATAGTCCCCTGATAGCAATTTCCTGTTTTTAATCTCAGACAAGGATAACAAAACATCTATTTTACTAGATTCTTCTTTAAAAAATCATTTATTTTATGGATTAAGGTAATATTAAAGCCACTTAGGACTCAGCTCACGTTTTAATATGGCAAAAAAATATGTGACTCGGATTAAACATTCTATGACAAGACCACAAAGCAATTCCAAGATATTGGAAACCAAGACTCCAACATGTACACACACATACCTGATCTTTTGATCTCAAAGGTTTTTTCTCTCCCTCTCTGCTGATATATTCACTCTTTTCTAAGAATGAAAGCACTAAAACTCCCTTTCTATCTCAGCTTCCTCTTTGATTAGTGAAAAATAGATTTCTGTATGTTCTACCACCACACAGAGCTCTAAAAATTTGGAAGAGGCACAGATTTTGTTTGGGGGCTTCTTCCATCAGGCAGGGCAAGCCTGAAACAAACTCTTCACATATTTCCTGCTCAGCTAGGAACATCTTGAGTACATTCACCTCAGTCTATAAATACCTTGCCATGAGGTACAGTCTGGAGGGGTCCTGACTTTGGCTGGCAAGTAAGAATGTGAAAGATACAAAACACCCACGATGACTGTCACAGGAAATCTTAAGTGCTAAACACAGGAGGCAGGTGTACACAGTACTGTTCCTGAGAAGTTTAAACTGTGATTGAGCAGGAATGTCAAAGCTAGGCATTGAATTTTCACGAAGCAACATTGCTTTAGTACAAATAAAAACCCAAAGTGTTAGCAGCTGATGCCAAGTCAGTTCTACACACAATGATTCTGAGGACAATAAAAGAGGCAGGTGTTTCACCATGACTTTCTGGATGTAATACTACAGCGTGTGTAAAGTATTTCCCTTACATTTCATGCTACCTTCCTTGTTCATTCTATGCCTGGCTCAGACTGTGCCAGCCTCTGGACTTCTCTTCCTCTGTACCCTTTCCAGGGGTGTCCTGGAAGATGACGCACACGCCTGAGGCTTTAGACTAAAATACTGACATGGATTATTGCAAAACTGGAGATCACAGTCTTCCCCCAGAAACTATGGGCATGTGAGCCATGTGTGAAAGTCCCCCACATGTGAACAGAAGTGTGGCAGTGACAGTCTCTCCTTTGCACAGAGAAAAGCTAACAGATCTTGTTTTTGAGCTATACTGCAGCACATGTGCTATGCTGCACAACAAAGCTGACATTTTTAGAAGGGCAGTGATCTTTTTTATCTTGCTCACTCATTCAGCCAAGAAATATCATTAAGCAAATTGTGTACCAGGCTCCATGCTAGATGATAATACAGAGATGAGTAACATACAATTCTGGACTGCAAAAATCATGCAGTCCCAACAGGGAAACAGACTCCAACAGACAGCTCCAGTACTGTGTGGCAAGCTCAGTGGCACGTGGGAGGGTGCAGGAGGGGCACGGTTTGCTAGCAGAGGGCAGCACTAAGCCAGGCTGGGTGTGTGGTTACAGGCAGGAAGAGCAATGGAATAAATGATAGGACTTGTAAGGCCAGAGGGTTATGGTGGAGGAAAAGAACATGGAGGGGAAGGGAGACAGGGAGACAGACAGACAGACAGACAGACAGACAGACCCTGCATTACTGGAGCTGACAAACCATGCAAAAAGCCAAGCAGGGCTGCTGGAGACCAGGCTGGAGAGGAACGCAGAGCCAGACTACAGGACACTCAGGACACGCAAGAGCTACTTCTCCTGTGGGAGAACAGAAGCCCCTTGTAGTTTTGCACCTTTTTGCATATGACTGACTGTACCAGGCAGATCTGCCTTGGTTCATGGCTCAGAGGACGAAGGCCCTCTGACCAGCTTCCTCTGCCTAGAAAGCCCTCCTTCCCCACGCCAAGTGACACGTTCTTAGGCCAGTGCAGTCCTTACCTTGCATCTCACCTCACACCCAGACAAAGTCATCTCTGACCCCTGATCACATCCGTGAGGAGAACCTGAAAGTCTGGAAGCCAGTGCAGCTAAGCATGGGAATTTTAAAAATGAGGAAACGGGCCTTTCGAATCAGTGGGGAGAGGCTACTGGGACAGACGACTGGTCATTTAAAAAAAAAATAAAGGCAATACATGCCAATAAATTCCAAGTACTCCAAAGATACAAATATAAGAGCATAGGATTATTAATAGAAAATAAAAGATATTTTTATAACCTTGGGATAGAGAAGCTTTTTAAAAGTATTTTAAGAATCTCAGAAGCTATAAAAGAAAATGCTGATGGATCAGATTTCCCCCCAAATTAAAAATTTCTGCATATAAAATGTCCTATTACAGAAAAACTGAAAGAAAATCAGTGGGAAAAATTACAGAATATTTATGACACACAGATTCTTAATGACTACAAAATATAAATAATTCCCATGAATTAAACAAGTTAAGACACATGCAAGAGAAAAAGCAGAAAAAGGATTATGAATAGGTGAATGTAATAGCAAAGTACACAAAATCACTAGTGATTAAACAAATTATAATTTTGCAGGGAGCAAGTTCGTGTTATAAAGCATAATTTTCACCTAGATTGCCAAAATAAAAAGGAGAAGGGCACTGATCACCATTCTGTTTCTGAGAATGTGGGGAAAGGACATTCCCACAACATGCAGGTTGGAGTTTATTTGGTCAAATCCTTCAAAGTTATTTTAAAGGCACCCATCAAAATTTAAAATGAATGTAATCTATGATCCACTTTTGGAGTTTTTAAAATTCACAAAATCAAAATTGTTGACTGATGGGGAAATATTAATGAATGCAAGGAAATCAAAGTAATGAAAAAAATCTTTTCAGAATAATATTTCTCTTTGAGGACACTATTCTGGAGTTTTCCTCTCCCTTTGGCTTTCTCTGGGAGAAGGAATAACTTGGTCCCATTCCAAGAAGGTAACCAACCTGGGACCACTGTCCTTAGCATGGCGACCTGTACATGTTGAGGTGTAAGGTCACACCGATCTATAGATCATGTCAAGTAGATCAGCAAGGATATCAACAGTATCATATGGCCACAGTTAAACCTGAAACAGCAAGAAATGCTCTGCATTAGGGCTTACTGTGATTCAACATGAAAACAATCTATGGCGCCATCGGAACTAGCACTCCTGAAATAACTTATTGATCCATAGGGATGAACAGCATCAACCCATTCAGGACCTGAAAAACCATATGGAAAGTGAGGGGACTCACTACAAAGACCCTGTAATTAAAGCTTTTGCTAAACACCATCTCTGCTAAAATCCTAAATCCTCCCACATTTTCCTGAGGATCACTGAGCATTAAAAATTAACAGTATAACCAAATGCTAAGCTCCTAGAACTTGTCACAAATTACACATTTGAAGGAAAAAACGCTTTTCCTCAGATACCATTCTGTGAATGTGTAAACCATCTGATGCTTCATTTGTCTATATCCCCAATGAGTGGTGTAGATTGATTAAAACTCTGTTCACAATTTCCCTTAGATATTCTTAAGCTTCACACACACCTCTGCTTTCCAAGGAGGAGTGTTCAATCTGCCACAACAAGATTGTTATTCTTTTGAAACCGCTTAAATAAAAATATTCAGGTGGTGAGAGTTCCAGTCCATGTTTATGCTCACACAAACAGAACATCACTTGAGCACAGCATGCGTCAGTACTATTCAGGTACACACAAAATGTGAATGCTTGTGCCTATACAGGTGGTGCATATATTTTACTACATGAAAAACAGCCTACTGAAGAGAAAGGGTCCATGCCTTCTTACACAATGTAATTGAAAACAAATTTAGCACTGCGTGGCTGCACCTGTTATAGGGCTTCTGCAGAAGGAGACAGATCCTTGAAGCCACCGAAAGGACAGATTCTTATACAGACCACGAGCTGCGAGGGCTCTTGTGCTCCTAGCCCCAGGCCCAAGTGCTCCGAAGAGACCTCTTCAGAGGACGACGGCAGCTCTCACCAGTTATTTCCTGTATCATGTGGAGCAAAAGAGGCTTGAGATAATACAGGCTCAGCTCAGCTTGCAGCTTGGGAAGGGGGGCGGTGCAAAAGGATTTTGCTATTCAGAATCTGCAGTTCTGCTTGGCTTAACGGCATTAATATCCAAAAAGAATCCGCTGCCTTTTTATATACTGAAAAGGAAGCATCTAATCCTCTAGCTAATTTGATCTGGTAACTTAATTTTAAAAATAGTACCAAATTCGTAATTCCATATACAGACTTGCAGTAGTCTTTTCTGCAAGTAGCTACAGGTGGTCTGGAACAACAGCACCCTACACTTGGTTCACATGAATAACTTCCATTTGGGAATTTCCGCTCTCATCTTTGTCTGAGATGGATCTACAAGGGTCTTTTCACTGCTGACCGAATCTATCTCATATTCCAAGTGGAACACAATACACTTAAGAAATACACAGAAGTTACCAGGGTAGCCCTTCATATGGTCTACTTTTGAAGAAGAACTAGAGTACCACAAATGAAACATTTAATGAGGGAATACATTATGGGTTCAAACACCTAACTCAAAGATCTATACTGGAAGGTTTCTTTAGCAAGCCAAGGGGTGCTCCTTGGGGGTGAGACCAAGGTTTCTTCGTTTTGGTACTTGTCTTAGTCACTGTCTTGCGGCTAGGAAAAAAGACCCAACGTGAATAACTTACAGGAGGAGAGTAGAGTGCACAGTCTGCTGATTGTTAAGGCAGAAACGGCGCAGCAGCGGGGCAGAGCAGAGGAAAGATGCATCACGGTGAGGGAGGGAGAGGAGGGGAGGGAGAGAGAAGGGAGGATGTAGGGAGGGACACGCACCCTTCTAGGTTACGCCCACGGGGACCACCTCTGAACAGCATGTGCAGCTATGACTACGTCAGTGTATTAATCCACTGCTGAATACAGCACTCCCATGATCTCATCAACTTTTAAACACGTGAGGCTTTTAAACTATTAACAATATTTGTGTACTTTGGGCTGGATTAAGTCTCTGTTGAAGGGTTCTGTGCTGTCTGTTGTAATCTGTCTGGCAGCACCCCTGGAGCACACCCAACAGGTCCCAGTAGCATTACTCTCCCACTACATCCTGCTTTAGGACAATTAAAAATGTCTCCAGAAATGAGCACATGGGCCCTAAGGGATAGATTCTAGCTTAGAACCGCTGGGTTAGGCAAATGTAGTTTACCCAGTGCATAATGTGCTTTACAATTTCTACATAATTTCCTTTACAGGGGTGGAAGCATATTGGAGAGCAAAGGGCTCTTGCTACACAAAAGTGACGAACTGAGGAAGGGAAAATCCCAAACTTGCAACAGCAGCATTCACAACATTACTTTGAAATTTTGAATAAGATTCAAGGGATGTTCATTGTTTTGTAATGATTAAATTTTTTAAAAGTAGAGAAATTGAGATAGAGAATACAAACATACCCAGAAAACTCTTCTCTGTGCTTTACAAAACACATTATATGAAGAAACAGGGATTGTTAGCATTTGAAATGTACTATTATGAAAAATAGTACAATATTAAAAATAGTAATAGTAGTTTTCATTTACTGAGACCTTGGTATGTTTGAGGTATTGTGCTAAGTATTTAACAGACAGGTTTTTTCTGAGATTCACAATCCCATCTGGCAGTAAAAAAAAAAAAAAAGAAAGAGAACTATCTCTGTTTTACAGATGAGAAACTGTAATTGAGAAAAAGTCAAGGGATTTGTTCAGAGAAAGAATATAGGACGAGTCTTCTGAATTTCCAAATATATTTATATTTACATAAATTTGGTTTAATGCCTTTGGGTAAGTTTTTATCACACATATTTAATGTACTAAAGGAAGAATTCACTGTAATACTTCACACTAATTAATATATGACTTCAAACTAATTTTAGAAGTAACATACGTAAAGTAGGGAGGTGATAAACTACAGTTTTAAAATATGGCTGGGTTGTTGTTCCTTGGAGAACTAAAGACATTTCATCATCAATTAAAGATTTACAAAATAACAGTAATGTAAACTATTTTATTTTTTTATTTTTTCATTTTTTGCGGTACTGGGGATTGAACTCAGGACCTTGTGCTTGCCAGGCAAGCACTTATTCCACTGAGCTATATCCCCAGCCCCCAGTAATGTAAACTAAAGGGATATTTTATAATAATGAATTCCATCACACTAGAGCACCAGTCCTGAGCATTGTGACCTTTATGCAACTTAGCTTGGTTTACTCCTGTGTATATTTATTAAAGAAAATTCTTGACTCCTTTTGGTGACAAGATACTGCAAGTGTATGGGAAACAAATCCACACAAAAGTCAGAAACCTAACTTAAAGGAAGAATTTCAAAGTATGTGTTTACAAGTCCCCATACCAGTTGACTTTCTTGAAATGCTTATTTCTTATCAGCTGATAAAGGCGCTAATGTGAATTTAAATGGTTTAAAGTCACAGTAAGAAGTCAAAGCAAAAGTATGTTGGGTAATTAGTACCTAAAAAATGTATTTTAAAAAATACTTCCTTGGGGCTGGGGATATAGCTCAGTGGAATAAGCACCTGCCTGGCAAGTGCAAGGTCCTGAGTTCAATCCCTGGTACCACCAAAAAAAAAAAAAAAAAAAAAAAAAACCAAACCCAAAAACCTACCTGGCAACTATAATTTCTATTCACTCCTAGGAAAAGGAAAACCTAAAACAGTTCATTTTGTAATTATTTGTGATTATTCCTGTTAGTTAAATTCTGCATTATTTTTGTGATATGGTTGATGGACTACCTCAAACAGGTTCTTTAGTAAACTACATAAAAAAATCAATATTCCAGTTCTAGATTTCACATTAGCCTCTTCAGATCCTGTGAAATTCCCTGACAAGCACCACAGAAACCAAGTAAACCGGCTGCTCTTTCTGCCAGTGGCAGGAAACCGGCCCATTCTTTTCATGACCAGTGGGGTTGGCAGGAGTAACGGTTATCTCACTTTGTCAGGATAAACAAGAAATGGAATTGTTTCTTTCCAGGCTAATCACAAAGCAGATGACAGTGTGCTCTACAAACAGCTCCTCAGATATTTTGAGTATCTTTACAAGCCTGTGTGTGCACGTACGTGCCTGACATGTAGACACACAAGGTATAGCACCAATTCTAACTGTCTAAACTTAGAAGGTGGTGGTTATGATCCACCCTTTATCCAGGGTCTCTTCCCACATGGACTCTGGCTGGGCGAGATGCTCTTAAGCTTTTCTCTCTTCCTGAGATCTTAAGGATGAGCCAATGCTGGTTGGGCACCAAGGGAGAATCAATACCAGCTGGTCACCTTTCACATACCGTCCATTCACCTGCTTTCTCATCTATATATGTAAGAACTGATAATGCCCCATTGTCACGCTTTAAATTAGAAATAATACATGAAAAGGTATGGGGGTTTAATAAAGGGCAGTATTTCTTAATGAAGATTACCTTGATTTTGTTGGTTTGGTTTGCGCAGCAGTCCTAGGATATTTAGGTAAGGTTTTAGGACAGTGGAGGCAAATCCATGTCGTAAGTGCCACGGTGGGCTCTTTGTATCACTGAAAGCTCTAAAAGATTTGCCATCACTGTTCTAGGATATTAGCATCAATTTTCATCCTCTATTTAACCACTTCTTTATTGAGTTATAAATGAAACACTGCTCCATTTTAACTGCCAGCCTACTGGTTTGAAAACTGAAATCTATGTCTGTTATAAAGTGGGCATTTCTTCCATCAGAAATAGAAAGCTAAAGACTGTGCACTCTCTAGTAGGCCACAACAGCACTATCGTTCTACTATTTTATGATGAAGAGCCTCTCCTGTTTTCTATTTATTAGAAAACTTGGTTGCTAGGTGCAATGCTTGGTCTATTACTCCATTTTACTTTTGCTCTGAAATTACATTATGCACGACATGTAACAATTACACTATTACAAAAGCTGAGAGGGAACATCGTGCACTAGTATCATGGATTCTTTTTAAAAACTGAAAGTGCATCCGCTTTATGAGATTTAAAGTAACTGATTCATCAGCAAGGCTGCTGGCTACAAACGAGGCACCAGTGATGCACCCTGACAGAGCTGTTTTCTCTACCAAGCGCTTCCGAACAGCTAGCAGGAAACCTGGAGTTTATTGACAGGCTGCTGCTCCAGACCACCTAAAGCATCTGTATACAAGAGACACAAAGAATAATATGATGACTACATAGCTCGACTCAATATGCGGTCGGAAACGGCAAGGTATAGCCTCTACCTGTCATGACTGAGCACATAGTTACAAAAAGCTTTCCAATTAAGCTACTGAATATTTCCCGAATATTTGGGATGATGTTCAAAATGCTGTGATGAAATTCAGACCTCAACACTATGCTGTTCCCATGGTTATATTCTTTATAAGACTCAGCAGTTCACAGCCCCAGACCCAACTCATTAATATCTAGCAATGACCTTTGCTTCAGGATCCATGCAAAAGATTTGAGGTCTGGAGCGTGCAGTCCCCTTGATTCAGTCACGCTGTTATTCCTAGCAGTGTCCCTGCCCTGTGGAAAGACTTGATAATGTACAGGGGCCTGAGTGTACGTTACCATGGCTACTTCCCTCCCTTCCCAAGTGTGACATCATATCCTTCTGGCTGTGAGTTGTGGATGAGAGTGCTGTAGGAATGAGACCAGCGTGGGCTGGAAGTGGTGTTCCCTTATCTCTCCACTGTCAGTAGTAAAGGCTTTAGTCATAGCCACTTAATTAGCAGCGGAATGGGGAGCAAATTCCAGCACAGGGGGGTTTGAACTATACTGTCCACACAATTCCTTCTAATTTATGGCCCCACACTGTTACTTGGTGGGGAACGATTTCCTTTCTCCTAGGTTAAATACACATATGTTTGTAGCATACAAATGTATAACTTAAGAGAAGCTTTATTGTAGTGTACAGCCTTGGGGGATAAGCAAGAGCACTGTCACAGCCAGCACTCCAGAGAACACCCACATCCCAGGCAGAAGACTTCCAGCAGCCTTCACCACAGGGAACACATGAACCAGAAGTATGTAACTGTGAAAAAAGTTCATTCATGTAACTCCTAGGAAGACATGGGGCCTCAGCCTCTGTGCTTTTTTCAAAGCAATTAAGTTAAAGGATGGAAAGAGATTAGAAATGTAGGTTTTCCAGAAGCAGACACTCTTCTGGGGATTGTTCATTGGTTAAAGGGTTAAGGAATGGGGAGGGCAATGGGGAGGAAAGGACTGAATAAGCTGCTACTGCAGAACAATGGTCTCTTTACTCCCCCGCCCCCAGTGCCCTACTTGATCACACAGTAAAACGCTGGGAAAACACATTAACTCCTTCAGGTCAATCAGACCAGGCAGGGGTTTGCAGACAGTTACTTCTCCCATCCAAAGCGAGAAGTACACTGATCGCCAATGCTGCAGTCCCCTTTCTGCCTGCAGTCTTTCCTGAAGGAAGCTCAGGGCTCAGGACTGTTGATTCAACTTTTTGCAGGAAACTCATTCATTACCAACCCCTCTGCATTCTTCTACTGCCCGGTGTCATTCCTTACTATTGCATCTGCCCTCCCTCTTGGCTTCAGTCTGGAAACTTCAGCCAGGTCTCCAGGAGCATAGAATGATCCCAGCTGGTGGTTGAGAATCTGCAAAGACTTCTTTTAAAAACTGTGGTCTTTAAATCCAAGGGGGATGAATTAAACTGACATTTATGATAAACAATTGCTTACTGTTTATTTGAGTCATTTCCACGAGTGAAAACAAACTCCTTTAGAAGTAGCACGTATGCTTCTGGGAAAAGCTGTTTTACATCTGTCTCTGTAATATTCTGAATGTGTTATATCAGAAAACCCCAAGAGGCTTTTGCAAAGACTTCAGCATGGGCCCTTTAGTCACTGATCTCTTCAGAGTCAATGACGAAAGAAATGAATTAATTAGAACCTTGAATCCTGAATGATATATATTCTTTCTCTTGCCTTTGGCGGGGGGGGGGGGGGGGGGAGACAAAAACGAGCTCTTTAAATGACTTCCGTGAGAACAGCGAACATTAAGGCTGCCGGCTCACAAGTCCCTCTCTGTATCTTACGGCGTCTGACACAGGTCCGTAACCTACCTCCACCTCTCTCCTTCTCGTCCTCCTCTTCTTTCAGCAGTTTGCCAACGGAATTATACCACTTAAACTGTGGGTCAGGAATGCCATAAACACTGCAATTAATCAAGGCACTGTTCCCTTCCTTGACTATGATATGGTCGGTTCTGGCAATGATTACAGGCACAGCGCCCAGCGCCACCTCAGTGCCATTTAAAGTGCTGTTAGCCACACTCTTAGCACTTGCTAGAGTGGATACGAGGATTAAAAAGGGCACAGAAGGTAGAAAGCACACAGTCAGATGGCTCTTCAACACATCCATCTTCTTTGCTTGCTCTGTAAGGCAACAGCTGGTTTGCCGATGGAATCTTCTATCCGACAACACACTGTTCAGAGCGGGCCATGGGACAAACCTGTCCTGGATCCATGGAGTTGGTATTTCATTAAGACTCTGTTAAAAAAAAAAAAGCCACACATATATAAGTATTAGCATTTATGCTTTAAAGGTCCTAGTTGTAAAATTTTAGCAATCTGTCTAAAGTACAAAACTCACACAAGTTCAGAAGGTGTTCTAATGTTAAATGGTATTTTTCACAAAAAACATAACCAGAACTTTGTTAATTTTTGCGATTAAAACATATAGCCCTTTGTAGGAACAAATATATTCTTCATTGTGAAACTGCTGTCACCGTAATGCAGAGTTCAAAATTGATTTAGCTTCCTTTACTTAGTATTACAAGGTCTCTTTCTATGCTGTCACCTGTCTTTGCAGTGGACAACTTGAGGGCTCCCTGGAGCTGTCCCTCACCTCTTCTCTTCCAGGAGATGTGAACTTCAGTCTGTTTCACTGATCCCAGCTTGGGCTCTGCCAGAATTTGGAAGGACTTTTCCGTAATCGTTCTGGTATTCTTGTAACTCCGTATTATGGCTTCCAGGGTATTTTTCTTTCCTGCCTGTGACCTTCTGACTCCCACTGTATCTGTATCTACAAACTACACTACTATTGCTTGACTGCTAAGCATTCGCTGAAGTCCCTCATTTCCATCTTCATCTGCCTCGTAGAAGCTGGAGAACATCATCACAAAGGAGAGGTGACATTTAGGTGGCTATACTTCTGTGTCCAAAGATCTAACCTTAACCAATTCCTCTCTCCTCTGTTTTACCAACTAACCCTATGACTATACCTAGTTTCCAAATTCTAAATTCTGAAGTTCAAATAATTCTCAAGTTTTAAGTAAACCAACCATTCCTCAATATCTTTTACTCTCCTCACCAGGCTTTTTAGCCCTTCTGTATTTCTTTGTCTTTCTGCTTCGCTCTCCACCCCGTGGTCTGCAAGGTTCATACCTACCTCAGTCTAGACCCAGTCACAAATATTACAGTCCCCAATGTCCTCACCCTTGTCCTTGCACCTAGTTTACTCTTCCAACAGACAACCTCAATCAAGCCAATTATTTATCCTATACCTAGAGGCTGGCATAATACCAGAGAGAATCATACAATGGTGTAATTATTGCCAAAATGAGGAATGACCTCCACCCCCTAATGACTTCTGGCAAATTGTTTACCAGTGCTAAATCAGCATTCTCTTTCTGGGATGTCTACAGACATCCTCAGCTTGCAAACCATCTTAGCCCAATAGTGTGCCTACCTCCTCAAGGCAAGAGACACTGCCTTTCTCCTGATAAGCCTTGAAGCATGAATTCTCTCTATTTATTTTCTTACTTTTTGGAAAGCATACTGTATCTTATATTCAATTCCTTACTACCACTTACCCTACATTTCTCTATTTTACCTGCTCTTTTCTGGAACATCTCTTGCTCAGAGCACTAATCATTTCCTATTGCCTAGTTTTTTTGTCTCTTACTAAATGTTTACGGTGATTGATATTATTAACGATTCTTTCTCAAAACTCCTTCTCCATGGTTTCCACACTCTGTCCCTCCTGATTCTCTCTTCTTCCCACTCCTTAAAAGTTAATTAACTCATATGATTTGATCACGGGTCCTCTTTCCTTTTTACACACAGCTCCTTCTGAGGGTTCTTCCCATGCCTTCATTCCCACCTACAACCTAAGCAGTGACTCCCAAACCCATGTTCTAAGTTCTAACTCTTTCCTGAGTTTCAGATTGTTACTATCAACCTGGATGCTCTGAAGACAAATTTAACATTGCACAACCAAACTGCTTATCTTATCTACAAAAGATGTCAGTTCTTGGATCCCTTATTTCAGCACAGGGCACCAGAGCATACATAGCCTTGATTAAAACATTGTCCTACTCCCCAAGAATATCAGTAGTTCCATGTTGTTGGATTCACTTATTAAATATTACTTAGATCTGTTTCTTCCTTGTGACCTCATCTTACCTGAAACTGTGAGGCAGTCTTCTGCATGATCTGCCTGACTTCAGTCTTTCTCCAAATCCTCATCCAATCCTTATACCCACTGGTAGAGTACCTACTCCATGACTCAAACTATGGTACCATTCCTCTACTTAGCAACCTTCAGTGTTTCCCCAATGCTTACATTATGCAACCTGAATTCCTTACTTTTTTATTCACTCACATGCCTTTATAAGAAGAGAAAAAAAAGATCTTTCACATTAGGTGGAGCCTATGCACTCATGAGGTAAAGCAGATAATGAAAAGTACACATATAAGTATGGATTTCAGCTATAGATGCACACCGTGATAAACACACCATGATGGGCCAAGTGCTGAGTTAGGCAGCTGGGAAGGACTTAACTGAGGTTGGCCCCCGAGCCAGGGTCAGCAAGGCCAAGACCTGGGAGAAGGGTGTTCCAGGAAGAAGGAACCACCACCAATACCGCAGGCGAGGAAACAACAGAAGAGTTACAGAATTGGTCAGAGAAGTAGACAAATGCAAGTCATCTAAGGTTTTGCAGACCACACTAAGGAGGGTTTGGGTCATATCTAATATTCGATGGGGGCTGAGGGTGGTGCTATATACCTGTAACCATAGCACTTGGGAAGCTGAGGCAGGAGGTCAGTAAGTTGGAGGCCAGTCCAGGCTACCTAGTACATTTACAACCAGCCTGAACTATATAGTGAAACTCTTCTTCAACAATAGTTAACACTGACAAGGGCCACAAAAACAATGCTCACAAACAAACGAAAGAAGTAACATTCACCGGCAAAATTTAAGCCAGAGAGTTATATAATATGGTTCCTTTTAAAAAATCAACTTTCCTGTGCTATCATTTACATTCAACAGTGTGCCTATTTTAGGTACATATTTTAATGAGTCTTGACAAATTTACATACTGGTGCACCTACCACAATAAACAAGATATCAAACGTTTTCATCACCACCAAAAGCCCCTTCTCAGTACTAGCGCTCATGATGATGTGGTTCTTGTGTCTGTGTATGCCCCAACGAGTTCAGGTTCATGTTTTCCGCACGTAGGTGTCTAGTTATTTCAGCCCTACCTGTAGGAAAGACTGTCCTTCCTCCAAAGGACTACCCTGCCTTGTTAAAACAATTAATCATAGGGTGGGTCTAAAGCCTTTATTCTCTCCCACTGATCTATATGTTGACCCTTATGTCAGTACTGTACTGCCCACACCGTCTGCCTCTTTTATCTTTGTATCTTTAGTCTCTGATGTTGCCCCTGACACATAGGATGTGTGATAAATTTGTCTGCAGAATGGAGGGAGATCTGTCCAAGGGGAGAAACCATTATTCCACGTCTGTATAAATCAACATGAAGAACACCCGGTGGTGATAAATTGGCTTCAGACCATATACTTCCTCAGTAGGGAAGAAGAGTTTTCTCAGTGCTGCAGATTTCCACGCTGTCCCTCTAGCCCCAGGGAGCCCAGCACATCCCCCTACTGTGGCGAGAGCAGACAGCACAAGCTGCAACGGGACCATAGATGCTGCCACAGCTCTGGAAATGCCTTTCTTTCCTTGGCTGAATGTGTGGTTTCCTTTACTCAGGGCAGTTGTAAAGCTGCCATACATAAGAGAGAAGAGTTGTCAGGAGAATTGTCTCAGGTTTTAGACAGACTGGGCCAAGGTGTCCATTCTAAGCCACTTTTATTTTTTGGTGGTGGTGCTGGGAATAAATTCAAGGCCTTTGCATTGAGCTACAGCCCCAGTCCTTTTCTAGTTTTTTAAATTTTGAGACAGGGTCTTCTAAGTAGCTAAATTGCCCAGGCTGGGTAAACATGCCACCTTCCCATTTCAGCCTTCCAGAACACTGGTATCATAGGCAGGTGATGGCCTGGTTCTCACCATTTTTATGGCAAAATTCTAACCATTTTATGCCTGGCCTGGTTCTAGCCATTTTTATTGGCGGTGTGTTTTTGGTCAAGATATTACCAAGCATAGGAAAATTGTGAAGATTTACAGTCAAATGTACATATATCAAGCATACTGGCTTGGGTTGATAAATATCATTAACATAATGTACAAAGCACCCTGAATTGGAAATGGACTGCTAAATCTACTTTTAAGTTACGTCATTTAAAAGACATACCTTTGTTCTGGTTTCACTGGGTCCTTTGTAGGGACTTGTCTTGGTTACTTTTTTCTTGTTGCTGAGACAAAATACCCAACACCCAAAATGAAGGAAGGAAAGGTTTATTTAACTTATAGTTTGTGGAGGTTTCAGTCCCTACTTGGCTGCTTCTGAGGCAGAGTGGCACATGGCAGAGGGCAACAGTTTACGGCAGCGGTACATAGCAAAGCAACAAGTGCAAGAAGGGAGGAATGGCGGGAGGAATGGCAGCTGGAATGGCAGCCATCAGCCTCCCTTCATATACAAACTATCTACCCTAGGGTATAGCTCTCACACCCATAATCCCAGCATTGGATCATGGATCACTCATAAACTCTAAAAGCCACCCATAACTGCATGAGGATTTAGGGGGACATGCAGACACAAACCGTAACAGACCTAGTTCAGGCTGACCTCAAACTGCCAGCAATCCTGCCTCAGCCTCCTGCATGCTGGGATTATAGGCATGTACCACTATGCCAAGCTAGCAGTTAGTATCTTGAGATTAGGAGGTTGGGTCACTCATTTGCGACTCCCTGATGCCTAGGCATCTGCTGGAGCAGATAACCTGCCTAGCTACTTCAGGGGAGAATCAGAGATGAAACAAAGCTGGAGATAGGCCCTAATAAATATGTGGAGTAAATATAACTTTTTTACAGTTAGGGAGAGCACAACAAATGGAAGAGCAAACAATTTTAAAATGCACTAAGTCAAGAGTTATTTTTAAACAAAGGCTACTTGTTTCACTTTTAAACACATTGTGGTTGCAAGAATAAAAAGAAGGGGGTATTGATGACCTATGATATTTTCATAATAAGTGTGTGGGCTGGAAACACAGTGACTATTTTGAAGCTGCAACTAGTTTCTTAGCATCCTTCTAATGCAGAGATAGATTTAGATTTTAATGCAGGAATTTTAGTTAGCAAGCTGGTTCTTCTCCCCTCCAATTCCTATTCCCCTTCTGTCCATCTTGAAGTTATTAAAGGGCAGAAGACACAATATGTAATTACAGGTTGCTTGTATCAAAGATCTTCTACATTGAGCTGAGTGACACTAATAGGTTAACAGTTTTAGTAAAAATTCACTATATTACATATTATGCTCTTCTGGTTCTGGTTTTCTGTTTTTAAAAGAAGCATTTGTTTTGTGTTGGACACATTTCCAGGGTCTTAGGGGATGGAGAATGGTACAACACTCAAGAAATCTTAGCCCACGTCTGCCCACAGTCTAGCTAGGAGAGAGAACTTCGACTTGTTCTCTGGCGCTGTGGGCTTGGGCATGGGTAGGCAGAAGGGTCACTGAACAGCCCGAGAGATACCTGGAGACAATGTCTGTTGATTACCTATCCAGCATCCCAGCACCTCTTCGGCCTTCCCTTTGCTACAGGTCCCAGAGCTTGCAGAAGGTGTAGTTTCCCTGTACTTGTCATGGCACCTGCCTTACGCACCAATTTCTGCCCCTTCTCCCTGGCATATGATCTCACGCTTGTCTCGAAGAAGCATCTTTTCAGTTACAAGGGCAGTTCCTACATGGCAGAGACTCTAAGATAGTGTTCTTCAGGATTTCCTTAATACAAAGTACCCATAACAACCTTTATATACCTGCTACATGAAGCCACACTTACACAGACTCTAAGGGCAATTACTTAAGATTAAATGACAATGTACTGACTAAAGAAAATGAGACAGCTTCTAACTTTGGATGTTCAGGAAATATCCTACAAATGTACTTGTTTTTTTAACCTCTCAGACCAGGATTTTACAGTAGACAACATCATCATAATTGGAGTTAATAATACTCTAATATTGTGAAAGACGCTTTAGCCACTAAAGAGTAAACCTTAAGTACTGTAATCCACTCGATTAAAATGCAGTCCTTCAAAACACAAAAAAAGACCACAGATTTCAAAATGAGGGTTTAACAGAAGCTACAATGGATAAATTGTTAAGCTTCATGTGTTTGCTCATGGCCTTTGGGAAATTTCATGGAATGCTTTGTTTTCTATAAATAGGACAAAAGAGAAAATATTTAACAAATATCAAAGGTTCTTTCTTTAATTTGACTTCTTCCCTACTCCCCAGAACTAGTATTTTATCTCAAACGTTTGATGAAACACTTTGTTGCATCCTTTCTTGCTCCTCTACCTAGGGCCAACAAGACTCTTGTCCGTGTATTTCTCAAGCTGGGACGAAAAGGTGTTTTGAATTAAGTAAATATATATTATTGTTTTTTCTTGGCAGAGTTAATGCTGGCATTTTTCCCATCCACTATGATGAATAATTGGTACAGTTATATAGCGGGGTTTTGTCACAGCATCTACTGAGAGTCATTACTATTTTCATTTGCCCGTGAAGGATGCCACAGCAGAAAATCTGTCTCTCGGTTGAAGACACATCCCTGAGAGGGTTCTAGTCGTGAAGGAAGGAAGGAAGGAAGGAAGGAAGGAAGGAAGGAAGGAAAGCCAGCTGCATATGAACTGGAGAGAGGCAATAACATGCTCGTCAAAACATGCTACTGAGGCTACTACAGTTATATAATTCTGCAACTTTCTGTGTATCATAAGTAGTTAAAAATAACCACATAAGGCTTTAAAATGGAATTTTAAAATGATCTGTTTCAATAGTTAAAAAATTATAACACTAAGTTTTCACTGGCCATTCTGTCTTTTTTTTGTGGTACTGGGGATCGAACTCAGGACCTTGCACTTGCAAGGCAAGCGCTTATTCAACTGAGCTATATCCCCAGCCCTGGCCATTTTGTCTTACTTAATGTCTTTCAAGGTGAAGATAATACTGAGTTTTGAAATTAGAGAGAACTTGGCAAAGGTGATTTCTGGATGTGGGCTGTGGAAATCCAAAGTCAAAGGCCAAGAAATCTGTGGAACTTCAACAACTCCCTAATCTAATCACTTAATTGGTGAGTCCACTGAAGTTTATCTCACTGTCCAGTCATGTTACAGGAAGAGACTCACTGTACGCTTTCTTCAACATGTTTTCGTCTACTTGTGAACTGCAGGTCCTAATGCCACCTGTCACACAAAGGTAACACCCAAGATGACAAGTCAGACCATCTCGTAAAAGAAAAGGCACTGCTGTTAGTCTACTTTTAGATGCACATAGAGGGGTTCAATTCAATCCCAGTCAACGTACATCACCTGAGAAATGACCCCAATGGCAGGCAATAATGTGGTAATCCACGGTGTACAGCACAGAGGTGAAATACTCCATATCCTTGCCATCCAAAATTCTAGTAGGAGAGGAAAGAAACATAAATCGACAATTACAAGATAGTGCAATGGGGGTTGGGGGGTAGTTTCAAGGATCCACTGGGAGAGAAGATCCAAATAGCTTAGGAAAGTCAGGGAGAATTTTCTAGAAGTGGTATCTCAGCTTGAACACAAAGGAGTTGTCGAATAGGCAAGGACAGAGAAGCCAGCCTCACAGAAAGGGACAGTGTATTCAGTGAAATTAGAGACAACTGGGCGAGGGGGTTTGTGTAATCAGTCACCCCTGGGTGGTACTGGAAGAAGAGGGGGAACGGGCTTGTCTAGACACTCATGGGAATGGCCGTCCCACAAGGGCAGCAGCACACTCACAGGCTGGGCAACTGGACAGTGGTGTGGCTCATTCTGTGCTTAGAATGAGCACCCTGATCACCCACAGCATGGGTGCTCATTCAGCGGTAGCTGGGAGGCTGCTGTTCAGGAGGGAACGAGCAGGAGCCTCAACTAAAAGTAGAGGGCAAGGAAAGAAATGAGCAAATATGGAGGAGACACAGGAATGAGAATGCACAGGGCTTAATGTCTATTTTATAGCACACTGAGGTTAATACCAGACCTCCCAAGTAGCGCTGTCCATGATCACACTATCAGCTTTCTAGGGGTGTCTCATCTGCTGAAATCCAGTGGCTGGCGCAGTCGGTGGAATCCACATGAATATGAACATTAAGATTTCAGCTAGCAGTCCCTTGGGCAGCACTGTCTCATGAGGGTGAAGCCGTGTGTCTAGAAGCTGTGACCTTGCGTAACCCATGGTAGCTGCAGCCCAGCCCCTTTACCTCCCCTCACTTCTGTCTCCTCTTTCTGAACACCTGCCTGATGGAGGGTGTTGTAATGACCGGCAGCAGTCAGGACACTCAAACATGTAAGTTATCATGAAATGAAGGCACAGGGCAGCTCGGGTGAGATGCATTAGGGCTCATCTCATTGAGTGGCTGGCTGCTAGGAAGAGAAAGGGACCAAGGAGAGATCCCACAGCATTGTGGTTGCATCGTTTACTTATTAACTGTGCAGTGAGATGATAATTTCCAGCTCCTTAGTGGATAGAATGAAATATACAGGCTGAGTTGCTGAACTTCTGTGAATGACCACCATGAGCTGTTTAAACTCAGCGAACAACAGAGACACTACATAGTCGCAGTATTACTTCACTAACAACACTAATGTTAGTATCTTTGCAGAATTGTATGCTTTGTTCCTTTTTTTGCCACACAAAGGGTCTGTTTTATGTTATTGTTTTTTTGAATTAAATAAGAACTTTAGTCTCACTGATGTCATCTTTGTAATACTTGATTTTGATGGTGCATAATGTTAAGTGACCTTTCCTGAATCTTCATCACACTTTTTTCCTACATGATATATTGTTCTGATCAAAAACAAAAAGATGACACAAAATAAAGCCCTTAGGAATGTAATGTTTAAGTTGCCAGGATTCAATAAGTTATTTTAAAAATCACTCTAATAAGCAGGTGAGATACTGCTGATATCCTACTAAATACAAGTATCAGTTAAGCTTGATTATCAGAGGGAATGTATTCAAGAGATTGGTAATTTCAGTATTTGATTTTTCTTGGCTTTTCTGAGACAAGGTCTTTCTAAGTAATTCAGGCTGGCCTTAGATTTGTAGCAATCCTCCTGCTCAGCCTCCTGAGAAGTGCTGGGGTTACAGGTGTGCACCATCATACCTAACTATTTCAGTATTTTAAAGAGAAAAAACAAATCACATAATCTTATAAAGGAGGAAGAGAAAGTATTCTATCAAAGGTTTCCTCTGTAAAAATTATTAGTAGACAAGGTGAAAACAGGTCTATCACACATATTTGTTTAAAGAACTAGAACATCAGACCTCCAAAAACTCTCATTTCTTCTCATACAGCTTTTCTTTGCAACAGATGAGAAAAGGAAGCCCAGAAAAGGTAAGCAATGGCTCAGAGTCATGCAACGTAGTGGCTTAGAATCAGAATGGAAACCTTGCAACTGCTCATGCCTAGATTGGGGACTGGGATTGTGTTAACATCCCTAGAAAGGCAACTGTCCCTACAGCTGAGGCATGGATGAGACAACATAATCCTATATACACCTTTTACAAGCATTCACTCGGGGTAGGGATATAGCTCAGTAGCATAAGTGCCTGCCTGGCAAATGCAAGGTCCTGAGTTCAATTCCTGGTATCAAACCCCCCACCCAACCAAGCATACACTGATGCATTTAAAAGACACTATTGATATTTTAGTATATACTTAACTTAATCAAATTTTCAACCTAAACAAATGGGCTATATTAGTTTGGGGCCCAGTTAATGTAAATCTTTAACTGAGCAGAGAGGCATTTCATGTTTCCTCAAATACCTGATAGGAAATAATCCAAACCTGGGAACTGAATACAAACAGGATATGGCACTGGTGCATGGTATCTTCTTGCTCCCAAGCCAATCTCCAAAAAAAATTACCATGCAGATTTTTTTTTTGAAGGAGGTGGTCAGCTAGGATGCTATCGCAGCATTTTTCTCTAATCTCTGGTGTCATTCCTTACCAGATTTCATACTCAATCTATAGCTGGTTCAGGGTTTTTTTTTTTTTTTAGTATCAAGACTCGAACTCATGACCTTGCACTTGCCAGGCAAGTGCTTTGCCACTGAGCTATTGCCTCGGCCCTATAGCTGGTTCAAAAGTACCTCTAGCTGGTGTCTTTCTCTGGATCTCTCTACCATTACTATAATATTCTATGATTTCCTCTACCCCCCCAAAATCTGTCCTTTCTAAATATTCTCTTTTCCCATTTTGAAAGTGTACACAGGAAGATTCAAATTTTCATTCTAGTCCCAATAATTTTTAATGTCACTGACTAATATATAACATTCCTTCTGCCAACTTTCAATATTTGTTTTGAATTTGATCGCAAGCCCAATTCCCAAGAAGTTCTTGATGTGTTTGGTTTGGCTCCTATACTCAGAGGGAAGCCATTGGGGGCTGACTGGTATCGGAAAAGTTGGCTGTATAATGAGTTAGGACTTCTCAGGGCCGGAACAAATGGTCAGAGGAGCCCATAGATGAGGGAGGTGTTTTATTGAGGGGCTGATTTCTACCTGCCAGCCCATAGGTCCAGACTGACCTGCACACTCCCGGATGGGGACAAACCCATGGCTCCCATGCAGCCCGCAGATCACATTATCTATAAGTCATGAAGCAATATGCTTCACAAACTTCCCTAAATATGAGGCAGGGCCTAGAGTAATAGTGCATTTACATTTCCTTGCTAATTCTGCATACTTTGTAAATTTCTTTTTTTCTTTCTTTTTTTGTGTGTGAATTTCTAAAGCCTTGATTCTGAATGAGTCTTTGTGTACAGACAATTTCAGAACTGGCCAAATGTACCTCACTGGCCTGGAACTGGAAAGGCAGTTTCTCACACAACCTTACAAAGAGCGCTTGATTACTGCGCAGTAAGATGCAGTAAGATAGCCCTTACGAAGCTACTGAACTCATTATGAGCCTGAAGGCGAGAACAGGACTCAATCAAGACAGAGAGTGACTTCTAACAGACATAGCCTCTATTTATTCCAAGCCCCCGTCAGTATTGAAAACAGGCTACTGGTCTTGCGGCCAGTGAAGTAAGATTATAGCACAGCCAAGGGGCAAACGAGCTCCCGTGGTAAGAAATGGGCTGGGCCTTGAGGTTGAGATCAAGGACAGTCTAGGGATGATGAGCTGACCAGTTTAGAATTTCAGGGTTAAGACCCCCAAGCTGAAGTGCAGATGTTACCTCCTTTACTCACTTTTGTAACTCTCTGGTAAAAGTTAGCTGATCCTTCTGAGCCGCAGGTCCTTCCCAAATTTACCACTCTGACCAAGACAGTCAGGGACTGCCCGAGGGAGAAATGGGGAGGGGTGGAGAGGTGAGGGAAAGAACGGGGAAGCTGCTGCTTTGCAGATAAAAATCCCATTGCAGTAACTACGACCAGAGCAAAGTACTGTAATCATCAAGCCATTTGTGACTTACAGGATGGAAACCGCTTGTGCGCCAGAAAGCATATGATAACTTGCTATCTGTATCTATATATATCATGTGTATATAATATATATATATATATATATATATATTCCATGAGATGTGATTTTTAAAACGTGAATGTTCAAAAATTTTAAATATTATTACAGCAAAATGTTATCATCAATTTCCTTCACAATATCCCCCACCACTTCAAACACACTTATCTCAATCCATGCCACTTTTTGACGTATTTTTGGAAGTCTTCTTTTGTGTCTGTACAGGGTCTGCTAAAAAATACCGTGAACGTTGCAGCAGAATGCTGTCCAACAAAAAGGAAGGTTCCTAAGAACATTATGGAACATCCTCATCCACCTTGTTCCCCACATCTGGATCTTCTCCAAGGTCAAAATGATCATGAAAGAGAAATGTTCTTAACTGATTCAGGACATTGAGCCAGCCATGAAAGTCAACTTAATACTCTGGTGAAAGAGGGCTTCCAGAACTGCTTCAGGAAGTAGCAAGAATGACAGGATAAGGGTGTTTGAAGTGAGAAGGATTAATGTGTCTTTTCTTACGATAAATTTGTTAAAAAATTTAAACAGTCACTGTATTTTCTATCGCACCATATATTTTGCACATACATATACACACACACATTTTCTTTCTCCATTCAAAAGGATTTTTTTCATTAACAAGGTTCTACCATAACAAAAACACAGTTGGTTCTAAATATTTGCTGACTTTGCTTACTTACCAGGAATTTGTTTTCTTTATTATTACTTTTTAAATGATTAGCAACAATCCGTATGGGTAATGCTTTAAAGATAATTTAAAACACTAAAGCTCTTAAATTCTTACAATGAATATTTTTTTCCAGCAGTTCCTCAACAGGAGTACAAGCCGGAGAGGCCCTTGCTGTGACCTGAGGGAAGCCCCTGGTGTCTCATGGTTCGCATTTCCAGACTCGCCACCCTTTGCTTACTCCCCCCGACACTGGGCTCTGCTCGTCCCGGCCTGTGCCAGGGCTGCTAGAACCTCTGCACTAGCCCTTCTGCCAGATCGAGTTCTGGGACCCTTGGAAGGCTTAGCCCAACACTTCCTTCCTACCCCCAGCCCTCTGCTCAAATGCCACCTTACCAGCAAGGCCCTCCCTGGGGGCCTTGGGTAAGTCAGTGTCCGCCCCTATCACTACCCAGTTGTGTTGGTTACTTTTCTCTTGTTACTGGGACAAAATGCTCCACATCCAAAATTAAGGAAGGAAAAGTTTGTCTAGCTCACAGTTCCTGGAGGTTTCAGTCCGTAATCAGCTGGCTCCAAGGCAGAGTGGCATGGCTTTCAGGTTGCAGAGGACAGCGAACTTGGCAAGAGCAAACCCACTTTCCTCCTTTATATTGTGCGTAGGCTACCTGCCCACGCCATCTCCTGCCCTCCTCATCCACAAGCTCAGGATGTTTACAAAGTGAGGACTCTGGCCCCCTGCTGAGTCGCTCAGCTAAGCATCTAAACTTCTCAACCGTCAAGTTGATGCAGTGTATCAACCATTACGCCACCTTTGCCTTGTCTTAGTCTTCATTTAACTACTAGAGACTCATACTCTGCCCCATTGAGGCGTAAGACCCTGGAGGGCTGGGGGTTAGTCTGCTGCTGCAGTTTATTTCTTCGCATTTGTCTGAAACATGATTTCACTCACAGCAAGTGCTAGAAATTTACTCTATTGCACTTCCAAAACTTCTAAATTAGACCTATTACTAATGTATGGTTATCTACACTTACTCTACATTTCTGGCAAATGCTACTCATTCCTTAGAAGTTTTAGGCAAGTACATTTATTCTTTATTATAAAACTAAAATATAAACCAAAAATTTTTAACAGTTTTCTCAAAGGCTTTCTCACCTTGAAGTGGAACCTAAGAGGCTGACAGGACCTGAAAGCCTCTGAGCAGAGGCCAGGTAACACGGAAGAGGTGGAGAGGCTGCAGGAACATTAGTGAAACTCATGGGAGGCATTTCTCCTACCTAAGACATACATTCTTAACATTCATGTCAAAATGTTGAAGCATCCCTTGGTCCCTGAAGTTTTGGCTGTTTTGATTAAGCCATTCAAATTCATAGCAAAGGAGCTGATCAACTAAGGTTTCTTCTTTCATTAGAATAAAATTTGATTTGAAAAAAAAAATGCACTCAATAACCAGATGGTAAAGAGCTTTTCCTCCTTCCCCTCCCTGCTTACCACCTCATTATCACAAAATGGAATTGCATAACCAACATTCCTGAATCCCACAAGCAATTTCAATGATTTTTACTAAGACCTGGATCTCAGTGAAAAATAGATCAGAAGAGATCTTGTAATTCAAGCTCCACATGATCTACTTATTAAGAGCTGGGCAATTACTTCTGTTATAGTCATTGTGCATTTATGGTTTACAAAATATTCTTATATTCAGACACTGTGGCCCCCAGGAGCCTCACCATACTCTATAGCAGGGGTGGGCCTGGAAATTCTGCCCGCTGGGCCCTGTTGGAAGCAGGGCTACATGCCCAGTCCACCCCAGGAAATCCCAGCAGTGCCTGTGTCTCCTCATTTGCAGGCTGGGGCTCTTGTAACCGGTACACAGTGATTACTGAGTGCACCAGCATGGGCAAACTGACTGCAAAACATGTCTAAGCCATCATGCCAAAGGAATTATTACTATAAAATTTTGTACAGAAGAGCAATGCTTTACAGAATAATCTTCTCCCCAACTTTATGTACTTTAGTACATATCTTAAGATCCACTTTCCACTGAAGTTACATGCTTTTCAATGTAACAGTAGGGCAACTCATAATAATTAAACAAACCACCAGATCAGAGTTGAAAACAGGGATCTACTGGTTTCCACACAGAAGGCAAGAAGAAACTTGCCTTTCCTCTTGGCTTTGAAAAGACTTAGGTGGCGCACTCTTTCCAGGTGTTCTCAATGATTTCTCAGCTGTGGAGTCAGCTTTACATAGGTGATGGAAACAGTAAGTGCCCCATCACATCAATCAAATTCAACTCAAAGTGGTTACGAGGCCGCTACTACCAATTCAGTGCCAACTACTGTGGGTATTGGAACAAGTTTAAGACCAGGTCTTTACCATAAAGGCGCTTAGAATCTTGGTGCGACCTGCATCCAAAGCGGTAAATGCAGACCAGCCTAGGTAAACACCACAGAAATTCAGGAAGGACAAGCTGAAAGGTCATAGGATGTTCCCGGGTATTGGTAAAGGCCTGGAGGGCACACAAAGGAGTCAGGACAGTTTCCCCAGCAGTAATAATTTTAGTTGAGACAAGGAAGGGTAAAAATAAACATGTATGGCAATTAGTAAAAACCTTTGTCACATTCTATTTCCCCAAAGCTCACGTACCCCATCAGCTGTGTGTGCCCATCTCCAGAACTCTGGGGTATCAGGGCATTCCTTCAGGAATTCTATTCAATAATAGGAAGGTTCTGGCTTTTTAGGTGAAATGATAGTGTACTGTGGGACAGATGATCCCTTACTTTGTAAGCAAAAACTGATACCTCTGGGGAAAGGTGGAGGCCTTCATAACCAGGAAGTAGAGATGAGGTGCCCTACAAAAGCCAGAGGGAACCAATAGTCCCCTCTGCAGGGAGACATGCCCAGCCCTAGAGAGCCACAGCACTGGTTATACTCATGTTCTCTTGAAATGAATTTCAAGTTCTTCAAAAAGAGTTCTGAAATGGAGATAAATGCCAGCCCTTTATAAGTCTAATGACAGCCGGACTCAGAGACCAAGACATCAAGGGCTGCCCAAATCTTGAAGAAGAAAAATCCTTCTCTCTGACTTGGGCTGCTGGAAGAAAGATGGGCGAGGAGAGGACACGTGTAGAGGGGCAGATCTGGCTGGCAGCAGGACGAGCCCAGAGCCTTTGGGTAGCGGGGAAGCAGCAATTTATAAAATGAGATTAATGAGAGCAGGTGACCAGCAAGAAAGTGCAAAGGTTATTAGAGGTTTCAGCTACCCAGAGCCACCCGAGGCTGTGAGAAAATAGAAGGGAGTCCTGTGTATAGGCAGGAGCCAAAAACTGGCAGTGTTCACTCAAATACCTTCTGCTGCTAAGGACCAGGAAAAACAGCTTCTGTATCTTTCACCACAGTCCCTATATAACTATCTTCTTCCTTCCTTGCGGGGACCCTGGCCTTTGGGAAGAAAAGCATTAGAAAGTGCCACAAACAGAGACCCCTTGCCAATTTCAAGGAAGTATAGAAAGATACAGACTTCGGGAAAGAGGCATCCAGTCACGTCTGGGAGAGACATGCTTTAATGAACCCATGAAAATGATCTGAGTTAGCCCCAGCCTGAGCACCCCAGCACTGTCTACACTGGGTGGGCCTCGTCAGCACGCAAACTTTGCCTTCTACGCTCTTCCTCCCACCATCGGCAAACTCAAGTCTTTGACAGAAGGAAAGGGCTAGGGCTATATTTAAATACTTGCTCAGGAAACGTTCCCACTTATTACAAAGAATTGATCTCAGCCTGTCCCTTAAGTCAAGTCAACTTTTCAATCCAGCATTACAGAAGCCCGTCCTACACCAGTTTTCTTTCAGTCTCATGGGCCAGGCCCAAATGCTTCTATCCAGAGGCTGGGGAACTTTGGGGAATTAACTCCTTTCCTCTATGCCTCTCTTACAAGGTTTGTGTCCTGCAGTGGTTAAGGTTCCAACTTCGTCCCCAGCACATGGTTCTGGTGATGGGTTTTACTGACCCTCTCTACAATCTAGGGAAGTAGAGCTCAGAGGAGCTGTCCTAAGCCCACAATCCCTCAGGGCAGGTGTGCCCCAGCATTTCTATAGCACCTGACACAGATAAGCCAATTAATGAAGAAGAACTTGTATAAAATGCCTCCTTTCCTTCCCTGCCCAGATGTACACGTCAATGACCAAGTCCTAGTAAATCTCATCCCTAAACAGCCAGCTACCACATCCTTGATTTCCCCTGGTGCCCATTATCTCTAACCTGCAACCACCCTAGTATACTTCTCCGAGAACTCCTTGACCGCCTTCTAATCTTGCCTGCTTCCAATCTACACTCCATATTGCTGCTAAAGGCCACTGACTCGAGAAGTGGTTTAAAACACATCCCACCTCTTCGTTTTGTCAACAGCATAAAACTGAGGTCCTTAGCTGCACATGATCTGACTCTCAGTCACTCCCCTTTAATGTTATCTCTGCAGCTTTGCCCACCACAACGGACCCTTGCTGACTCCTGGTGGTTTCCCACAGCCCCTCTGTTGCTCCCCATTCTGCCATACTTACTTGCACATCTGGCAAAGAAACCCCTGCTTAGCTTTCAAGTTTTGTCTGGAGGCCTCCAGGATACCTTGGCAGCCCCAGACTCTCCTTTCTCACCAATTTTATCCCTAACTTCATGGTTTTGCCGTACTGGTCCTTTTTGATTGTCCATCCTCCATTAGACTATAAGATCCCAAGGTGTCAACATGTGTTCAATGAATCAATGAATTAATGAACAGACAGAATATGGTCTTGAGAGAAGCTAGTTTGAGACTTGCAGACATCAGCATATATGTAGGTGACAGTTGCAGTCATGGGAATACAAGTCCCCCAAAAGAAATGCAGTGATTTCAAGGTGAGAAGAACCAACATTAGAACTCTTCAGACATTAGAACTCTTCAGACAGACAGAACTCTCCATTTGTCAAGGTGAGAAGAACCAATGTTAGAACTCTTCAGACAGAGGACAACCCCTCAGAGAAAGAAAAAAAGCAAGAAATATCTTAAGGCACAGTGCCCAAAGACCAAGGAAGAGAACACTGGAAAAGAAGGGTATGGTTTGCGGTACTGGGGATCGAACTCAGGACCCTGCACTTGCTAGGCAGGCACTCATTCCACTAAGCTATATCCCTAGCCCAAGAAGGGTATGGTTTGAAGAAATATAAATGTTGTCAGAATAAATGCAGTTAACTTTGGTCAACCTGAACAAAAAACAAAGCCAGGAGGTTATGAAGGAGGTTATGAAGAAAGAGTTCTTATGCATGATTGCCTGATAGGAACTATCACAAATGCACACAAAGGCCATAATTTTATCACATAACACTTCTTTACTCCTACCAGAACATCTGCCCATCAACTCTGTTCAACCTCAGTCTGAAACCACTCTTGTTAGTAATTACTGTGGCCAAGGATTAGTTTTTTCAAAATATGTCATAAAATTCTCATTTCTACCCTTAAAAACTTGCCCTTGCCACAAGCTCTCTGAATATGCCTGTAGTTCACTATGGTGTGTATTTCTATTGCTGTCCTCTATTATTCCCAAAGAAATGTCATTATCCTTTGTAAAATCGCTGATTGTTTAGACTGACAGGTTTATACTGAGACTGTACCACAATGGAACATGAGCATCATTGCATCATCCTTGTTATGGTTTGTGTCTGGATATCTCCCAAAAGCCTCATGCAGTCATGGGGCGGGCTTCTAGAGTTTATAATTGATTCATGGTCCAGTGTTGGGATTATGGGTGTGAGGGCTACACTTGCCCTAGGGTGGATAGTTTGCATACAGTATAAGGGAGGGAAAGAGGCTGATTGTTGCCTTTTGCTCTTGCTGTTTTTTCCCACCATAAACTGTTGCCCCCCCACCATAAACTGTTGCCCTCTGCCATGTGCCACCCTTCCTTGGAGCCAGCCAAGTATGGACTGAAACTTTCACAAACTGTGAGCTAAACCTTTCCTTCCTTAATTTTGGGCGTCAGGTATTTTGTTCCAGCAATGAGAGAAAAGCAACTAAGGACATATGGGTAAAAATCGTAAAGAAGTTATTTGAATAGAAGCTAGATAGTCTGGATAATTACTGTTTTATTTTCATTAAGATAAACTTTAGTCAATTCTTCCTGTTCTGTTGTTTCCAGTACCAGATATTGCTAGCCTAGCACTTCCTTTATCACACTGTCTGAAACATTTTTTCTAACTTCTTCGCATGCAATTTTTCAGAGTCAATCTTGGAACACGAAAGTAGATTTATTCAGTTTAGATTTTCTATACATACACAGATGTCATCTTGGCCAGATCGTTAATGTTTTATGGGCAGATACTGAGGCTTTGTCCATAGCAGAGACTGAATATACATAGACAGCATGACTGGTTTTCTCATACAGGGCTCATACCTCGAAGTTAGGTGATCTAGTATTTACAGCTGTCACTCATCCCCTACCAAATATGGAGCCCATGGCCAACACTGCTGATTGTGGCAGTTTCCCAGCTGAGCCACTGCAAGCCTACATTGGAAGCAGTGATAACCCACTAGTTAGAGTTGGCCCATGTGAAATCTCTTCATTCTTAAGTAAATTATGTTACATGTGAGCCTTCACAGTCCCTGCTCTTGTGGGCATGGCATGCACTCAGCAGAACAGAAGAATACTGCTCAGAGGACAATGAGCAGAAACAAAGTATAGATGCTCCTTGATTTACCAGGGGGTTATGTCCTGATTACCTATCCTAAAATCAACAGATCCTAAGTTGAACCATCTTAAATGGGGGGCCATCTGTAGTTGAAATGTGACTCAGTCCTTCCTTCTGCTTTAATTTCTAGGTCCTCCTATTATGAATGGTGGATAAAAGTCTTCTTAAACTATGGGTTCCACGTACACACACAAATTTCAAAGTAGTTCAGAAACCTGAACTAAAACATGATGATTTCAGATCTCCTTCTGGTTAGACTCCATTTGTCAAACTACACTGAAACTAAGGGTTTCACTCTACATTGCCTTTTTTAAAGAAAATAAACTTGGCAACAATCTGTCCACTTCATATTGCTATCAAAAGTCCTTTACCTGGTTACCCATTGTTTATCTCTAATTGGATAAAAGCCAAGCTGCTTTGCAGGACATTGAGTTCACCACAGTAAAAGCACCTCTTCACTCCCCTCATCCCGCCCCTGTCCATCATTCCATCCTACCACATCTTTCTCTGTGTATCGTGTGTTCAGTTTCTGTGGCTCTTATAACATTGCCACAGATTTAGTGACTTAAAGCCACCCTCATTTATTATCTTGCAGTTCTGTAGCTTAGAAGTCCAACATGGGTCTTAAAATCCAGGAATTAATAAGGAAAGACTCTGTTTCCTTGCCTATATCAGTTTCTAGAAGCTGCCCCACATGGTTTTATGGCCCTTTTTCATCTTCAAAGCCAGCAACAGCCAGTTGAATCTTTCCCATGAGGCATCAGTCTTCCACTGACTTCTGCTTCCCTCCTTTGCCTATAAGGACAGTTGTGATTCCACTGAGTCCCTGGGTGGCCCAGAATAATCTTCCCCAGCACAAGGTCCTTAATCTTATCTGCAAGGTCTCAAAATATCTTGGTGGGGCATTTTCTTTTGTATCTTAATAGTGTTCCTTCTGCCTAGAGGTCCACTGATCTGGTGGAAGACTGCTGCCCATGCCCCAGCCCATGGAAAGGTTGCCCCAGCTCAGCATGCTCTCCTGTCTTCCAAGGCCAGGGCCCATGTATGCACGTGGACTGCTAGTACTGTAATTTATTTGTCCTCAAGCACGTATCGCTTTGACTAGATGATGAGTCATGAGGTCTTACCCAGTTTTGCAGGCAGAGGCATAACTATAAACATTTGTACGGAAAAAAATTAATGTGATCTTTTAATGCATAGACCTCAGAAAGGCAGACAAGAACAAAACCTTCACAGGACTTCTGTTTGGAGTACATCTTAGAAGCTACTTCTGTCAGCTCTTGACTGGTTATTACCACAATCAGCCAAACTCCTTAATCTTTTAACTATTCCAGAGAGGTAATACCTGGATTACCAAACACTGTCAAAGTTTTAAGTGTCTTCCTGGGTTTAGATGGACAAGCTGCACCCCAAAGGGCTGGGTTAGGTGCCAGGTTCAGTGTGATATTATCTGCATGATTTCTGAATTTAAAAACAAAACAAAACACTTTAACAAATCCAACCGGCTGGTTTGCTCTTAAAGGCAACTTGGCTGCAATATTTACTTGGTGTTTCAATACCTACAAGTTCTTGCATAAAAATGATAGAAATTCCAAATGAAACCAAGTTAAATAGCCTCAAGTATTTAAACGAAAGCCTCAACCCAAAGAATAATTAAATAAAATAAGCCCACATAAATGGAGAAAGATCTATTTTTAAAGTCAGTGGTTTGCCACGAATGCAGACTGTCACTAACATCATATAGCACAGAAATCCAAACGCAGGGTAAAACTAAAAATCATGTGTCTGGCAGCTGAACTGAAGAAATCCAGGAGTTGTGTATAAAAAAGAGATTATCAATGGGGCATGGTGGTCCGTGCCTGTAATCCTAGCACTTGGGAGGAGAATGTCTGTGAGTTTAAGGCCCGGGCTACATAGTGAGTTTAAAGCTAGCCTGCACTACATAGGGAGACCCTGTCTCATAAAAAGAGAGGTTATCACTTGTGTTGTAACTTGAATATAAATTTAACTTTTTAAAATTATCAATCATAAAACTCCTTCAACCTAACTCATGTTGGTTTTGTTGACTTTAAATAAAAGGACTGTGGAGTTTTCAAAGCAAAGGGCAGTGTGTAAATAAGCCTGTGGTTACATTTCCATTGCTTTTCCTAGTACTGAAAAAAAAAAAGACTTTTATATCCAGAAGGGGTGGTATGGATCTGTATGAAATGCAACATTCATGAAAGGTAAACTGAGCCCAGCTGCTTCCTATAGGTCAGGAAGACCACAAGGCTAAGGGAGACTCTAGAGCCTAACCCGAGACTTGCTGTACAGACTGAGTCATGCCTCTGTGCTGTTTCTACTGCAGATTTTAAACTTGATGTAGTTTTATACAAAAGGAAAGCACTATTATTCAACATGTGCATTGGGTTTCTCCAACTGCTTGATTCGTCTCTAAATTTATTTAGAAATACATGTATGAGCACTGAGCATCACCAAAGCATTTGGCTAAAGCCAGTTTCCCATCTGGCTAAACTGATGCCTCATGGGAAAGATTCAAATGGCTAAAAGTTTAACATGTACAAACGGTGAGCACGCTATTGTGATAAATTGTTTTTATATGGACATTCCATGACATTCCATTTTCCTGCTATTAAACCCAGATTATGTATAAGCATAGCACATAGTCAATCTGTAGAACCACTGAGGACCTGGAATCGTCTCAAGATCTGGAACCATCTCAAGTTTATAAGCAAGCACAAACCATACAGGCTACCATCACCCAGGGACACATCAATGGATTTCTAAAGTCTATTAAGGTCAATTAAAAACTTGAACAAAGCGCACACCTATAATCCCAGCATTCTGGAAGGCAGAGGCAAGAGAATTACATATTTGATCCTAGCCTGAGACATTCTGCCTCAAAATTTTAAAAAAGATATTTAAAAAGCCTGGAGATGTAGCACAGCATGAAGGTCCCAGGTTCAATCCTCAGTACCAGCACCACCACCACACATACACACACACACACACACACACACACACACACTCACATACACACACACAGTGAACAAGAAGTCTGTAATAAGCACAATAAATAAAACACCTGAACCCACTAGAGATAAAACTAGTTTTCATGAGAACAAGGATTGCATACCTTGCCCATATTACAGCCAAGGATCCCAAGAGCGGTGGTTTTATGAATGAGAGTAGAAATATTAATGAAATCGCAAACATTTTCAGTATTAGTGAAAAGTCTGCAGAACTGCATCTTTCTTTCTCCCGAAAAGAAATCTTTTCCCACCTTGCATTTCATCCTGAACATTTTACTATGTTCAGCATAGTAGCAACTGAAAAAAAAATGTGTTTCATCTGGAAACAAAAGTGAGAAAACTTCAAAAAAACACTGCGCTTCTGCACTGCTAGGTTTCCAAGTTTTTAATATAAAGCTAAAGTAAGGCAACATAAAGACGGTTTTATAGTAACTAAACTTTTAACAACTGCCTTTAAGAACAACCACAATCGAACCATAATAGATTATCTGTACAGTATAAGCACATAATGGACCAGTAAACATTTTTTTCTTTTGGCCAATTTGCTGTTTCAATCACGCAATTTGCAAGCTCAAGATTTTTTAGGGGCAGGCAGGCCAATACTCAACATGAAAATAAATCGATCCTTCAATGACTTTCTTATCGAAGTCGACAAGGTATGTTTTCTCATCCCAGGCCATGAAGTAATTCGATGTCAACTTGCTACAATGTCAAATGCGACAAACTCTGAGAGCTCCAGGCGGCGGCTCGAAGCACCAACTGCTTCCCACACTCCTGCAGCATCAGGACGCAGCGCCCTCTCGGCTCCGACGCACAACCCGCACACACCGCTCTGGGGGCCGCTGCCAGAACACCTTCCCCCCAGTTTAGGGAAACTGAGGCACGGTGACCAGCGATCCAGAGCCCAGCTAAGGCCCCGGGGTCGGCGTCGTCCTTTCCCAGGGGAGTCGCGAGGCTTGTGGGGCGTTGCGCAGTGCCTCATGCTCCCCGCCCTCGGAGGTCACCCGCGACCCCAGCCCGCGCGGATCTGCGCATCCCGCGCCCCGGAGCCCGCTGCCCCGACCCGGCGGAGCACCCGCGCACCCCGCCTCGGCTGCGGTCTCTCCCAGCCCGAGCGCCGGAAAGTTCCGCAGCTCCGCTCGGCCTCCAGCCGGGTGCGGGCTCCCTCCCGCCCGCGCCCCGCCGCCCGCGCGCCCGGCTAACCTGCCTCCGCTGCGCCACTCAGGGGGTCGCCGCACACCCCTCGCCATGGCCAGCCCGGGAACGGCCGCGCTCAGTGCCCGACGTCCGGCAGCGCGGGTGCGGGAGCCGCCGCCTCCTCCGTCGCCTGGCAGCGCTGCAGGCTGAGCCTCCGAGCGCCCGAGCGCGGCGCTTCCCACCTCCAGCCGCGGAGCCGGCCGGCGCCGAGCATGCCCAGTGCGGCTCTCCGGGCGCGCGCCGTGGCCGCCGGGTTTTCGCGGCAGCCGCGGGCGGGGCGGGGCGGGGCGGGGCGCGCGAGCCGGGTCGGCGGGAGGCGCCAGCGCGGACTGGCGAGGCCGGCGGCGGGCTGGGGGCCGCGCGCGCAGGCTCCTGGCGCGACGGGGCGCTGGGCTCTGCAGCTCGCCGCGGCCGTTTCCCAGCCGAGGGCGCGCCTCCCGGACCCTGTCGCGCGTGGTCCGCGTGAGTGAGCACCGTGGGGCAGGGCGCTCCGCCGGCTCCACCGCAACTTTGCCGAGCGTCGCCGCGCGGGTGCCAAGGACGGCGGGGAGAGGCGCGAGCGCCGGCCTGGACGCTGCGGGGAGCCCACCCTGTCCCGGGGCTGTGCGGGCGGCTGCGGGGCGGCTCGTCCCTGTGACCCCTGAGGGGTGGGCCCGGGGGCTCAGAACTGTAGCTTCCGTGTTTTTCCTAATGAGCGCTTGTCCATTAGGACTTGAACAAATTGGACTTGAACACAAAAGTGACTATATTGAAATTATTTTAAGAACACCTGCGAAAGTTCTCGCTGCGCGACCCAGCCGTGCCAGCGGCTCTTTGGGAGACCTGGCAAAGCGCAACAATTTTTAGGGCGAGACCGGGCTCCGCCCCGCCAGCCCGGTGCCGCCCCTGGCCACGCCGCTCTGTCCGCCACAGGTTGCTGAGAAACTCCGGAAAGGTGGATTTAGCGAACTAATTCATGTTCCCGGTGGCTCCTGCGGATGGGCTGGGCACGTTCCCTCGCCGGGCCGGGGAACGCTGTCAATAAGAGAGGAGGTTTTAAGCGACTCTGAGCCTCTGTCCATCCCTGGTGTCTGGCAAAGTACACAACAGAGTGCCTCGGACCCCACGCCCCAGTGGGACCTGCAGAAGTGCACCGGCTCCCGACTGAGCATGCTCCGGGCTGCGGCTGCCACCTGGAGTCCAGGGTTGATGTGGCTGCGCCCAGCGGTCACGACCTGAAGCCCAGCAGACGGAAGGGGGCTCCCAGGGCGCCGGACTGCATGCACGCGTGTACAGGTCACCCATGCAAAGGTCCAGGGGGGCGGGTTGCTGCGTGGAACTTGGCTTCCACGTGAATCAATACCTGGTCGTTCGCTAAAAGATGATGTTAGAAATCACCTTTTAACGTTATTTTTGTAGTATCGCATTTCAACATACAGAACTTTTAGGCTTATTTTCCCTTTTAAGAAACCTAATGTTTCTTTCAAGTTATTCAATTAGAATTCTTTACAGTTGGCCTAGAGCGCTAAGGTAAATCTATGCCCCTCTCTCAAATAATTCTGCAGTGTTATATTCGTTTTTCTTCTCAGGCACTCACATACTATTTCTTCCCTGTTCCTCTGTAATCTCAAAACCCTGCAAAATGCTCTCATGGTATCTTAAGAATACTTGCGGCGGGTGTGGGGCAACTACCTTTTAATAAGTCATTTGCAAGAGAGAAGACCAAAGTGGAGAAAGGTTACAGGGAACGTATTTTTTTCAAAAGCACACAAATAGAGATAGAGATGGAGACTGAGAGAGACGAGACAGAGGTAGACGTAGAGCTGCTGAGCCTGGAGGGTGATTGGGTTTGTTGTGTTTTTGTCTGAGGGGTGGAAGACCGCGGGGTTTGGTGAGATAGTGAGGAGTGAACCGCCTTCATCCCGGTCTCTAGGCCTTTATCCCGAGAAGGAATTCAGTTTCACTGTGGCTGGAAGCTCACTCTTGAAAGAATGTGTCTACGCCTGTCCTCGAACCCTAACTCGTGCCAGGATCACCCCACGCGCCTCCTTAGCTTTGAGGCCACATTCTTGCTGGTGGCCCAGGACACTGCTCTGAACTTACCCAGGTGCCCGTGGACATCCACACCACACACCGGTTAGCTTGGAAAAAGGTGATCAAGCTTTCTCTTCAGCAGCCTATACTGTGGCTGCTCTGACCTGCTGGAGCCTTCGGCTCCGCATCTGCTTTTATGTGACCCTTTCTTGGCTCTCTGAGCCCCCTGACTCTTCCTTCTTCTCCTCCTCCAGGACCTCTTCCTTTGCACCACGCCATTGTGGGCACCACCGGGCCTCTTCTCTTCTGCTTGCCTGTGGTTCCTCGCGCGGTGACGGGCATATCCATCTACTCAGCTGCTTACATCACAGATCTGGAGACTGCAGTCTTTCTTCTGGCCCTGCCATCATGCAGCTGTTTATCTCCCCGTGTCACCACCTGCACTGCAGTCTTCAATCCCCACCTTCCTCCCTGAAACCGCAGAACAGTGACCTCCTTGGCAGGTCCTGTCTCTCTGCCCCCTCCCAGCCAGCCTCTCTGTCTCCTTAGATTTTTCCTTTTAAGCAAATGGTATTACAGTATGTCTTTGGGAAATTCTTGAGTGAATTTGCAGTGCCTTCGGTATAAAGCCCAAGTTTTAAATGTGAGCTGGTCCCTGTTTGCCCTTCCAGGTTAATCCAGCTGGGGTCCTACGTCCCAGCCAGTCCAAACTACCTGCCCCGTGAGTGAGTTCACGCCTCATGGACCTGTCAGTTCATTTGTCCCTTGTTCCCTCTTGTTCCCCTGACGCGCGTTAAGCCTTTTAAGATCGTGTTCAGACTGTGTGTCCTTTGGCCTCCCCCTGTACCGTGTGCTTTGTCTTCATTTTGCTGCCTGGTCTTATTTTCCTTCATCTCCTCCCCCACACTTTAGGCAATTTGGTAATGAGAGCTATGTCTCCACCCTCTCTGTATCTTTCTTGTCAGCATCTGCACAGTTGTACTGAGTGATGGACATACACTGTATCCTGTTTAAAGTTTATTAATTTTTAAATTTATTCTTGAGGATCCTAAGCACTGTAAATACATTCAGATCACAAGATACTGAACAAAGTCACATCAGATGCAACCTGCTCCATGGTAAGCTCCTTTGAATAATGTAGGTGAGGTCTCAGGTTTGACTCCCTTGAAGCCAATGGGTATTTTCACCTTCAGAACTCGGGAAGTGATCTGTGGGCCAGCCTGATGCACCTGTTGTACTGCCTGTCACTTCGGCATCATCTTACTAATTAATCCACACATGCCATTGCTCTCTGTCACTGTGGCTCCTTCTGTCTGTAGCTATCATGTTTTAGTTATGTGATTGCTCCTTAGAACAGATTTTCTGTTTCCTGTTGAAAGTATGTCACCCCAGAAAGGCAGATAAACCATTTAGGAATTACTGTAATTTTTAACAGTTCTAGCAGCTCATATTGCCAGCTAACACCTAGAAGTAACTGTGGTGGGGGGACCACCTGCTTCAGAATCTGCTGGGGGACGGTGAACTCACTCCGGAATTCCTGGATAGCCTGGTCCAGGAGGCAATTGCTTTAACAGTCCCTCCAGGTGATTCTGCACATTACTCTTGAGAGATAGTTCCAAGTCATGTAGATAAAAAGAAAAAAACAGTTATTGGTCCAAAGCTCCTAGGAATCCCTATTTTGGTTTCCTTTCATAGGTACCTATGTAGAGGTGGAGTATCAGTCTATTTTTAATAACATTAGCTGCAGTTGTATTTATTAAATAGCCTCAGGTACGTCTGGAGGACATAGAAGCCTAATGAAATGGCTGCTTATTTCTGCACTTGTTGACCCATTCAGGGACTTGGTTTGATAACCAGTGGAAATCCAGTGCTGCTTTCCAGCATGTTTTCCCTAAATTCTGGCCCCCTCCACAGACAGTATGTGGGGCAGTGGAAGTTTTGACCTTGCACCCCGCCTGGAGAGGGCAATAAGAGGATATGATCCTGTGTTAGGCTTAAAGGAAGCCAGTACTTCTGTCTGTGGTCTTGTGACCTGTTGGCTGGGGAGAGCAAAGCCTCTTGAAAAGGCTGAGTCGATATTAGGAAACTGTTTCCTTCCTTGTCGTGGCTTTAGGCTGTTCGTTGAGGTTGAGCCTTTGGAGGTATGCATGCACGTGTGTGGTCTAACCAGTTCTTCCGCTGGAAAAATCAAGGGATTTAATGGCTTGCTTGTAACTCAGAGGGAGCAGAAGACCCAGCCCAACAGGTCACAACCTTCCTGACTTCTCTCTAAGACCACGCTCAAGCTCTTCCCCTAGACAGTTTGCTAGCTTGGGACACTAATGACCTCTGTACTCCCCCCCACCCTAGCTTCCTGGATTTAGGGACATGCATTACTGGCAGGACAAGGGATGCACTGAGGATGCTTCCTCCTGTGTGTGTGTGTGTGTGTGTGTGTGTGTGTGTGTGTGTGTCTGTGGTTTCCTGAAAGCTGGGTAATGCTTGTATGGGATGGTTAGTAGGTACCTCTTGGTTAGCCAGGTATAAAACAGAGCTCTGAAGACCTCAACTTAGGAGATGGCTGAGCTCTAGAAGAGACTGCTTTATAAAGAATTTGATTTTGCAGATGTTTTGCCCTTGGATTCTGGAAAAATCATATTTTGTATATAGCCTAGAGTTTTGTACTTCTGGTTTGTAGTTTTGTCAGGAAGAACGGATGGTCAAACATTCCTCTGTTGGATAGAGGTTGGGTGACCCAAGTACACACATACCCGCCAGACCTAAACAACAGAATATATTCTGCAGGAATGTGCCACCCTAGGTGAATCTGTGGTCCTCATACTTGACAGCGAGGTCATGTAACCTACTTCAGAGCGCTGCTCAGGGCAAAGGTGCTGTCAGGCCTAGAGGTTCTGGCAGCTTCATGTAGACCTCAGCACGAAGTGCTGTGAATATTCTTCTGCAAGTTCAATACGAAATTAAAAAGTAAACTTGGCAAGTTGTGTTGTGATTTGGTGTGTTGGTGATATTCATACCTTCTTCTGTTTTGAGTAGTAGTTACCTTTTGGATAGATGCAGGGTGGATGGAAGGCTTCCGTGAGGGCAGTGGCTGAGGAGAAGTCCGGAAGTGTGGCGGGGCAGGAAGGAAGAAGCCGACATACATAGCTGGGAGCACAGGGGAGACTAAGATGCTGGCTCAGCAGTAGGTAAAGAAAGCTGGCTTCATTTGTTAGGATTTGAAAGATACTAGTAGCCTAAGCAGCCTTGCCTGATTAGGCACTTGACTATTCTTGGGACCTTCCCTTCTGCTAGGTGAGGCATTGACAGAACAGAGACCAATTATCCAAAATCCAGCTCCCACCCTAGGGAGCTACATAGCATGAAGCCCAAAGGCAGAGGATTTCTGCAAGCTTTCACAACATGAAAGAGGGTTTGATGCTGACTCTTGCTTCTCTCTGTCTCTGTCTCTGTCTCTCCCTCTTTCTCTCTTTCTCTATCTCTCTCTCTGAGATTATACATAGCGCCTTTGTGTGGTGCTACCTCCAGACCCTTTAAAATATTTCTGTTGAGATAGAGTCTCTCTAAGTCACTAAGTTGCCCAGGCTGAGCTCAAACTTGCACTCCTCCTGTCTCAGCCTCCCATAGTGCTGGTATTACAGGCATGTGCCATCATGCCTGCTTTAACATTAACTTTTCTTTGGATGATAACACAGTTCTGCCTTGACGTAACCCTAGAAATGAAATTTGCTAACAATGGAAACTTTTGTTCTTTCCTGTCTCAAAAGACTCAGTCCAAATGCAATAACCTTCCGTATGGCACCTGCTTTCTCTCCTCCGTGTAATATTATAGTTTCTACTCATAACTATAAGGATGACTGGTCTGATTGTTTTGGTCTCCATCAAGGGTAAGAATGCTTATGAATTTTTTTTTATTTACAGGTCATCTGGAGGTTATAACTGCAATTATTCTGAGGAACTAGATTTTTTTATTTGGATCACACTTGATTTTCAGACAGTATACACTCTGTAGTTTTCACTTTAGTAATACTTTTTAAAAAATCTATTCTAGTACAATCTTTGGCACATTATAGGCTCTAATACATTTTATTGAGTTCTATGCTAGAATTTAGTGATAAAAGCACAAGTTGGAGTATTTTGGAGGCAAATATACACAGAAAAGGTCAGTTCACTTGGTTCATCTCACGTGCTGTTCAGACTTTGGCCTCAACTCTATGGAGCTGATTCTGCTTTTCTTTACATTGACCTGCTTCATATCTCTTACTAACATGTTTTCCATGGGGATTGAATGGGTCAGCCCACAAAAAGACTAAGCTATTAATAAATCTGGGATGAATCTCTAAGTAGATTCATGAGTAACGTGAAGTGCTAATTTAACTAAGGAATGGTAAACAGCTGAAAAATGGCTTTATTGCCTTAATTTCAAACATGTCTTTAATAACCACCTCTGAAACTTGAGAAATGTTCTCGTTGTATGTATAAACTAAACAGAGCAGCTTCCTCAATGCGTAGGATTTATGACTTGACTGCTCACATGTACAGAATGTAGGGTAGGAGGTGCAGCTAAGAATCGCCAGTAAGCGTAACAACTGGTTAGCACTGGCAGGGAGGCTGGCAGGGAGGAAGCCCAGTGGAGTGTAAACGGACTCTACAGGTTTCTCTCAAGGCGATTGATTTCGGTGACTTACAGTGCCATCCAGGTGTGTGCTTTGGTTTATAGTTCTAATTACTGCAAATGAACTAAGCTTGAGAGGGAAAGCCTAGCCATCATCAAGGATCTTGGACTGTTACATGAATGTCACATTTCATTACATTAAGAAGAGTCCACTATTGCTTACTGCCCATGTAGGACACATTAGGTAATGAGTAGAACTGCCTGTCATCTCTTAGCAGTTTACTGACCCATAACTCACCTGGCACTGGACCCTCATTCAGGGGGCACCGGGAATGCAGGAGAACCAGAGGCAGCCCTGAAGTTGTGAGTCTTACAAACAAGCACACCGAAGCAGTCAACTATTCATGCAAACAGTCAGCTCGCCCCATCCCACATCCGTTTTGCAGCTTGGGCTCATTTGTATTTGGCTTAGCGTGAGTGCTTGGGGTTCTAACCTCCGAGTCTGGTTTTCTGTCTGTGCCCCCGCCCTCCCTTGGGTTTACTCTGTGCTCTTTTCTTTCCTTAACTGTCGCTTGCTTTGTTTTCATAATATTCCGGGATGAGGTATAAGGAGACTAATGGGGAAACAAGGAGTAGAAATCGTTCCTCGAAGAATCTGAAACCTCCCCGGATGCAGCGCTGTAGCCCGCCAGCAGCGTTTTTCTCTGCGCAGCCTCCAAGACGGGGTTTACATACAAACGAAAGGGCAAAATGAAACCTGGACAATGGGAAGCAGGGAGATAGACCTTGTTCAGATGGGAAGGGGATCGAGAGATTGGTGGGGGGCAATCAAAGCGTTGAGATGTGTCCTGGACACGTACCAGCTTCACAAGGAATGTAAACACAATGTAATGCAAGTGGGTACTAATAAAAAATAAAAACTGAAAAAAAATAATAGATTACAAAAAAAATCACAGGCCAGAAAGGTTGACTGTTCCTTCTGACACACTGACTCAAGCGTAGATTTCCTTTAAATAGCAGCTGCTGTTTACCTTAAAGTATTAAAAACGGGATATGACTGGAAAGTCAAGCGCAGAAGTCGTGTGACTCCGTGATCTCTAGCTTTTGGGTTCTGACTGAATACACCTCTCTACACATGAACTCCATCTACGGAATGCGCTGACCTGTGAAGGAACCACACTATGAAAGCAGTATTGCCACTTCAAAGAGGCTGCGTGTTGTACATTGGGTCCCCGAAATTCCTGGGGGTTAGGTTCCCAGAGCACCCGTGAATTGTGAAGAACCGCAAATTTCAGATAGGATCAGGAAAATGTCTATGAATGCCTATCTTTACGGTTTAAAGCCTAAATAGGCAGTTATTTAATAAAATACTGTATTAATAAAGCCTTAGAAGGTGCAAGTTTTTTTGTTTTTGTTTTTGTTTTTGTTAGCGGCATCTTAGGGATCTTAGGGCTTGAAGGTCAAAACCAAGAACGCTTAGCTACACGAGGTACAGCAACCTGTTAAGATGTGGGAATCCTGGTGCCTCTGCCAGGATGGATTACAGGGCAGCGGCCAATCCGCAGCAAGAACTGAATAATGCTCTCTTACTGCTATTTGCAAAATTCCCACCAAAAAACAATTGCCTTTCTGTGAACAATGATTAGTTAGATTCTAAGGAAAAATCCATGAACTGGGCCCCGCGAATTTGCAGGGGTACTGTGTAGTCTCCCTTCTGAGGCATCCCTCCTTGCCCACCCTGCTGGCTTCTCTCATGTGCCTCTGCCGGGCTCCAGCAGGGCATCAGTTCCTCTAGGAGAAGGCGGTGGTCCAAGTGTACCTTTCTTAAGGAAGAGCCCAGGGGCCAGGATGCCCCGCCCTCTCATGGCCCCGCCTGCTCCACGCCCACGCACGGGCTGAGGACCTGCTAATTTTTAGCACTGAGGCACCTGCCCTAGTCCTATTACAGATACTTTCAGTCCTTGGCTCCAGGGCATTTCGTCAGAGCCCCTCAAAGTCCCATCAGCCTTTCAGAGCAGCAGCTCTACCTAGAAGCAGTCTTCCTGAGATCCATGCAAGTGGCTGCAGCATGGGAGCATGAGATGCGTGCAAACAGGAATCTGAGAAAGGGGATGCATGCAGGGTGAAAAAACATGGTGAATGACTAGGCCACGGTGCCATTAAGTCCTCTAAGAATACTCTCTTGCTGGGAACACACTCACCCCGTCAGTCTTCTCGCTTTCGGAAGCAGTTCCGGCAGTTCTCTTTCATGAAGACCTTTAGTCGCACTGTTGCGGCTGTCTTGATGTCTTGATCTGGTCAAACACTAACTTTCCATGGCGAAGAGCTGGAAGCGGGGCAGTGTCAGAAGATTCAGCGAGTAAGACGGTGGGGACACACCGCGGCGTTTTTACCGGGCAGCCTTTGCACTGGGTGACACTCGGCAGCAGGCTTCACCGTGTGTGTTTTTCCGTATCATGCCTCAGAAAGACACACCTAAGCAAGACTTCCGCAATAGCTAGAGAAAGTTGCAAGAATAATGGGGTATGTGTGCTCAAAGCAAGGAGGACTATTTTTTTCAAAGGATCATTAATGTCCTTGTCTCTTAGTCTAATACTTTTTTAAAATTGAAACATTGCTTGTATATTTTTCACCACCCCTCTATGTCTTCTCCTCAAGCTCTTCTCATCTGAGCGCAGCTGTTTAATGGGATCAATGTCCTTAACACGGACAAATGCTTATTGATAGTTCAGGGAGAGGATCTTTTCCCATCTGGTGCATTAACTGTGAAACATAACATCAGAATGAACACAGATGATCACGCCTGTGAGGTAGTAAATTGAACAACAGTATGTGAACTTCCGGGTGATTGGCTCTTAATAGTATCACACAAAATTAGCCACATAATTTATGAACTTCAGAATGGATTAGATGCACTATTTGGACTGGTGAAACTAATCTTATGAATAAGTGGGAAAATCAAATCTAATGCATACCTTTTAATTTATGATAAAATAAATATGTCAGATTTGCCTAACAATTTAAGAACACTGCATAATTTATAATGACAGTTCATTTATGAAAGAACCAGGATGTGTGTTTTTTTAAAGCCATAAACAAATTGGAAAGTGACTCTTATTCTGTGATTTATTTATGGTAGAAGATTAATAAAAATATTAAGCATGATGAATAAATTTTCAGAGACAGGATTGCAGCAAGGAAAGATACCAGTGACCATAACAGTGCAATGAATTTTACATTCTTAATCAGTGTAAGAATTTTGCTAAGCAACAACTTGAGTGATTTATTTGATGTCTGCTTTGGTCTGTGCAACATTAAAATTTCTTTGTCATACAGATTACACTTAATATAATTGTCTGCCTTCCCCACGTAGGGTTAAAGACCCTTGAAGACAGAGGTGACGTCTCGTGTTTTCATAGCTTCTGCATCTGTACACGGAGGTGCTTGATGATGGTCACTGATGAGAACATGAGATTGCTGGTGATTGATACAGTTTTCCAATAAACTGGTCTAAATCAGGAAAAGAGAAATATGACAGAAAGGCAGTGACTTCGTGTTGAATAGCTTTTTGTCTAGAAAAGAATAGAATGATTATTTGGTGAGCGTTGGCATGGGGAGAGGTAGCTTCTCATGTCATTAGGGGAGTAAAAAGTAATCTAGAAAATCCCTTAAGTTGACTACAAAATACTACATACCTGTTTGAGTATATAATCTGTAAAGTAACTTTTATGCATGTAAAAATTTCCCAAACAGGGAATAGAAGGAAAGTTTCTTACAGATGTCAGAGTGGCAGTCAACTCCATCTATTTTTTTTTTTTTTTTTTTTTTTTTTTTTT
>PVLD010002659.1:0-59046 GCA_004027595.1 Dinomys branickii | reverse complement strand
TAGGGAATTTTTTTTGAAATCAGAGAGCTCAGTCCCCTTTAAAATATGGTTTTGCCCAGCACGGTGGTGCACATCTGTAATTCCAGCACAAGGGAGGCCCAGGCAGGAGGATTATGCATTTGAGGCCAACCTGGACAACTTGTCTCAAAATAAACAAAAATAAACAAAAAAAATCTGATGTAATTAATGGAAAGTAATTTTCCAAAGTGAGTAAGTTGTTTCAGGGTTGCTGTGGCTACATGTTTGCTCAGAGAGGTTTTGATCCCGGAAAAAACTGCTTCATGAGGTCCGTTCAGCTGCTTATTGCTCTTGGATCGCGGTACACTCTTGTGTGACCATAAAACCAAGACATCCTTTCTGTTTAAAATTTAGTTTCTCTTTATTCTGGGTCTTAGCAAGGCTCTCCAACCAGCTGAAGATTGTCAAAAGGGACATGGCCTACAACATGGGATATTAGTACAAGCATTGCAAGCAAAAATATGCAAAATCTTATGGACAGTCTGAAGTTATTTTTTATGCCTGAAATTCATCCTTAACAATATTTTTGCACAAACATATAGTGCTTCTCTTCCACTGGTATGAGTGTAGTGTATATTTTTCAGCCTTCCTCTGAATACAGTAATTACTACTACACTGCCATCCAGAGCCTTTTTATTTTTATATATTTATTTATTTTTGTACCGGGAATCGAACTTAGAACCTTGCGCTTGCCCAGCAGGCACTGTGCCACTGAGTTATATCCCTGGTCCAGGGCCTTTTTGGAACCTGCATGGGCAACCTTGATGGTCTAAGCGTGTACAAAACTTATCTCGAAGCCACTTAATGGTTTAGATGCCAGGAATGCTGACCTGAATTTATGCTCCAAATATCAGTGGCTACAATAACCTAAAGGATTTATTCCTGAGAACTCTATTTAGGGTGTCAGCTTCAATTTTTTTTTTTTTTTTTGCAAGTTAGAGGAGCACAGATACTTTCCATATTGTTGAGCAAAAATTGGTGACCCATGGCATAGACACTATCCACTCATGAATTTTTTTTTCTTTTTGAGACAAGGTCTTAATGTGCAGTTCAGGTTCGCTTTGAGCTTATTTTGGAGCCCAGGCTGGTCTTGAACTCATAACGATCCTCCTGCCTCAGCCTCCCGAGTGCTGGGATTACAGGGGTGTACTACCATGCCTGATCTCATGAATTTTGTACTCTTTTAATTACATAGTTAACTATCACACTGGTCAATTTTCCTTTCTAGGCTCTATGTAAAGGGCAATGCTATGGCAGGCCAAAGTATTTCAGGCCTTGAAAGCACATGTTGTTCTAACAGCACAGACCACACGCACGTTTCCTTTTGTTATATGTGTGGCCCTTGCGGTACCAAAAAAGCAGACTTGATTGAAGGTATAGTTGCTCTGCTCATTTCAAACCACGTCGCTTACAAAGTAAATGTGGCCAGTTGTTTTTATCCACATCCTCTGAAGTCCATTTGCAAAACAATTATTAAGTAAAGTAGTGAGCTAAATAAACAAGGAGATGATACTTTTCTTCTTCCAAAATCAATACAGCCCTCCACTAAAGGAGAACCCGAAGTTGTAAGATCAGGGTCAGGAGCATTTGGGTCACCTTTCTGGTTGGCAGTCGGAGAACGCCTCAGTTCCACCATGGAGAGTGGTGTGTGTGCCCCCTAATGCATTGTTTGGTCAAGAACAAGAACAGGGACTGAAGAAACAGCAGTGGGAATGCCCTGAGCTTGGGTACGGTTCTAAGCAAGCTGGTGATTTACACCGTGTCGGGCTGCCAGCCTTCTGTGTGGTGTGGGACCCGGAGAGAGGCCCCATCACGCTCCCTCTGCTATTTTCCCAGTGGCCTCTACCACCAGCTACCCTTCAATTTAAACTGGAAAAAGATTTACACAGAGTCTTTGAATTTGTAATTTCCTTCAAAAAACAATTTTCTCTTCAATCTGCAATTCCAATTTGACTATATCTGAACATTTATATTGGATTTTCACTGAGTGTGTTAGCAGGTACAAAATACTGAGCAAAAGCTAGTGCATTTTGGTTGATGTGTGTGTGTCTTAGTCTGCTAGAGTTGTTGGAAGAAGGCACCATGAACTCCAGGGTGAGCCCCTCCTAACCCATCACCTCTGTGCTATTGACTGCTAAATGAGATCTGATTGTGAAAGTTCAACATCTGAATGGGTGGGCACAGCTCACCTGCTGATAGTGTGAGTGGCTTGAAGATTAACTATGGAGGGTCAGCACCAGTTGGATCCTGGAAAATCATTGAGTATCGCTCTTATTTTGCATGGAAGATCACTGTAAAGAAGAAGTTATTTCTGAAGTTAAGAAAGGGTCCTCCATATTTCCCATGGTAAGTTTTCTTTTCATTTTGTTCAGGGCTGGCCTCCAACTCCAATGGCCCCGTCTCCCCTCTGCTCTCCGAATCTCTATCATGCCAACTCCAGCTCACCTTCATCGTCATGAGGATGTTTTGACCATGCTCCCTGCCAAAGAGGCCTAATTCTGCATTTATAATCTTAATTTGCAATTCTGTTTACTAATCTTTTTCTAACTGACATTTGAAATGAATAAACCACTTTATGCTATCTTTCATGCCATGCATTTATTAGACTCCTGACACCTACAGACTAAAAAATTTAGAGTTCAAGTAGTCAAAGGAACCCAGATAATTTGGTACAGGAGATGTTCCTGAGCTATGAGCAATCACCCTAGCCTTAATCACCCTACTTTTGAAGAGTTCATGTGTGAAAGCGCAGGTCAGGTTGTGGAGGGAGGAGGCGGTAACCCAGTACCCAGCTGACGCTAGTCCAAGTCTCAAGCCCGTCTCCATTTCCTGCTTTCAGCATGGAAGCATACTGTTGGAAGGTACATGCAATCGTGTATGCAGGGATTTTAGAAAGTTTCCATAAGACTCTGTTGGATCCCCTCTTGTAACAAGATATTATAATCTTTGGAGGAAGAATAGTTTCTTCTACTTGTTAGTAAGGACATGATGCTAGGGCAGAGGCATCCCAGTTTGTTACATTAGGTAGTGAAGCCAGAGATGTCCTTATTAGAAATAAGGCCAGCAAGAAAAGTGTGTTATTTCTTCTAATAGACTTAGTAAATATTTTGAGAGTAAATATAAATTAAACATGGTTGCCAACTAGAGCTTGTGTGAAATATCATTTAAGTAAAGTTATGGCACTTATCTAAAAAGTAAAATAATTTTAAATATTTCTCTAGAATGAAGGAAAACAACAATTAAAAATAAATGAGATATCAAGAGTATGTAATGTCAAAAAAAAAAAAAAAGGGGCTGGGGATATAGCTCAGTGGAATAAGTGCCTGCCTAGCAAGCACAGGGTCCTGAGTTTGATCCCCAGTACCACAAAAAAAAAAAAAAAAAAAAAGAGTATGTAATGTAATATTATACAGGTCTCGCATAGGAATGCAACATTTACTAAACATCTTAATTTAAAAATCGATATTTAAGGCCACATGTGGTGGTGCACCCCTGCGATCCCAGCACTCCAGAGGCTGAGACAGGAGGATCAACGCAGTTTGAGGCCAGCCTGGCTACAAAATGAGCTCAAGGTCAGCCTGAACTGCATAGCGAGACCCTGTCTCTAAAAGAAAAATCAATAAATAAAATAAAAATATTTAACCATATTCCCCTCCCTATCAGACTTAGAATAGCCTAGACATTATGCTTTTCATCTAGCGTGCAGGAGTGGGTGAATTTTCTCTACCCTTACTGTACACACATTGTCTTGCATTTTTGCAATTAATTGAACCACAGGTTAAAATTAGGGATAAAACTCTAGGTCACAGTATGAATAAACAATATTATCTTCGTAATTCACTCTAAATATGAGTCAGGTATATTGTATTTGGATTTCTGTCATGATATCAGAATCAATATTTTACTCTTCCTTGCTGCGTGCATGTGAAGAACTCATTATGAGCCAAGGCTGCCACCTAGTGGTAAAAATTTGTCACCTCATCATATGTGTCAAATACTGCACCGCGTTTTTCAGTCCCTACAGCTTGGGTTGTAAAACAATTTGAGCAGTCCTACACACCGTAGTTTCGAGATTTCCTAGGTTTTCCCACATTATTGAGGTCTGAAGTTCTAATACTTATTGCCACAAGCCTTTCCTGGTTACTCTTCCTTCTGGATGACTGTTAGTAACAAACCTATGGCTTCGTATTCATGTCTATGATAGTTTGACCCTGGCTCCTGGTTACTGAGCCCTTGTGAGGCGTGCAGTCGGTGAGAGGTCCCTAAGTGGCACCGAACCTTCTGCGTAGTTCTACTGCTTTGTCCTTTTCTGACCCCTATGTCACAAACATATGGGGAGCCGTGCTTTGTGCCCTTTGGGAGCCCGACCTGAGGCTACCTCCTATTTTCTTGGCTGGCCCTGAGTCCAGCTGTGGTGTCGTCCATCATGTACGTTTCCTCAGCTTGTTCTTGACGAGACGCAGACTTGCATCGTGACCGCGGAGACTCTTCCGGCCTGGGTTTGAAGGTCTGCTTTACCCCTGACCACCTCCAAATCTTGGAGATGGTCAGGGGTAGAGGAGATGTTCCTGGCTGTGGTGGCATAGCAGGGGTACAGGAGATGTTCCTGATGTCATTTGTACAATGAGACTAATGATTCAGCTTCCATTTGGGTTGCTTATTAATTAGTTACTGTGTAAAAGGCTTTGTTACTGTTACTTGTGAACCTTGTAAGCTTCCACCATACATGTCTATTAGAAGATTCACGAAATAGGACAATGTGACTTTTCTTTTTGTCTATACTGACAAATCCACGTTTAACCTCGTCTCCTTCCCTCTAGCACTTTGAAGACTTTCTTCATTGGTTGGAAGTATTTGCAGTTCTTTGGACTAGGGAATTTTGTACATAACCATTAATATGACAGAATCATCTGGAGTGTGGGGAGATGTCCTCTACCCCAGGGTCCTCTGAATATTGTAATTCTCCCCAAGTTTGCTTATAAGTTACTTAGTCTTTAATCATTAAAACTGACTTCATTTTCTAGAAAAAGGATAATGATGACCATCTGAATAAACAAGAGCAAGTGAGGCAACTAGTTTAGTAAACATTAACTAAGGCCTAACTATATGCAGCTACTGTGAGAGGTGCAGGAATACAAGATCAAAAAAGAGTCCAGAAATACAAAATTTTTTTCACTGTTTTGATCCCAATAAAGAAGTAACTTTCCATGCTGGGTGTAGTGAAGCATACCTGTAATACAAGCATTGGAGAGGCTGAGTCAGGAGGATTGCTGTGAGTTCTAAGCCAGCCTGGGCTACCTAGTAAGCTCAAAGGCAGCCTGGACTACAAATCTAGACCCTGTCTCCAAAAAAGTAGTTTTCCTAGGTATTATATAATGTCACATTTGGGTTTCTCAAAGTTTGTTTGGTTTACCTTCTTGGTCTTCCAAGTTTCAAAGGCCTGGCATTTTGGGTATTTGCTTTCCTTCCTTAGGAGAGCCGAATGAGAATATCTGCTGTGTGGGTCTTTAGTTGTCTTGAATAAATGGTACTCCCAGTGTACACTAAGCAATCAGAAAGTACATCCATTCTTTTGAACACAGTGTTCAGCAAGTCCTTGCTATATAGAAAATGTTCCCTGAACACTTGTTTTAGTTATTGAAGATGATTTTCAGGTTGTCAGGCTACCATGCAATTTCAACACGTTGGGTAACCTAAGTTTGGGTACTGCAGACAGAATATGCATAATTTTGTTTTTCTTGGGAATAAGGAGAAGGCAGAGCAATGTCTGGGAACCAAGACTGACGCCCAGGGACTTCCTTTGTGCTTCCTTTCCCTTGGACCGGAGCCCCTTGGAACTGGGCATCAGCCTTGGGTCTGGGCAGATAGAAGTTGAAGCATGTAGGGAGACCTATTTATAATAAGTGTTATTTATTACTTGCAGAAGAAGCGCGTGTTCATTTTGATCAATTGGCTAAAAGATACAGGAAACAAAACATTCTCATGTACACCATCAGGCTTTTTACTACAAGTACAACCGTGTGCAATTCTTTTCTTTTGAATCTGTGTTAAAATCACTCCAGTCAGCTTTTCAAACCCCATGTACTGCATAGAACTGTTTTTGTGCAGGTCATCAATAAGTTTCTCATTGCATAATCCAGTGATCCATTTTCAGTCCTCAGCTAATGTTAGTGATTGGAAGCTCTTGGAACAGCGGGTCATTTTCTCTTGTTTGCCACCCTTTCTACCCTGGCTTCCAGAGTTCCCACTCTCCGGGGGCTTTGTAGTTCATCGGTCCTTCCTTGACCTGTTTGGTCTCTTCTTTCGTAAAGCTTGTCCTTAGTGGCTTAGACCTGAGGTTGGAAGTAAGGATGCTGCAGACCTGGTTAGCTCGGACTGGGTGACACTGGCATAAGGTGGGTCCCCAGTCCAAGGACTGGTGCCCTAGTGAAAGCAAATGTGGTCTCAGATGTGCTTTTGGGGAGAGTGCCGTGTGAAGGTTGGCATTATGCCACCATAGCCACGGGACTAGCAGAGACCAGGAAGGATGCCTGGCAAAGGTCTTTCTCTGCACCTTTGGAAGGAGCGTGGCCCTGCTGACACCTCGACCTCGGACTTGTAGATTCAGAGCTGCGAGACAGTACACTTCTCTTGTTAGAGTCACTTGGTCTGTGACACTTCGTTATAGTAACCCTAGCAGACTGATTGGCCTTTGCTTACCTTTGAGCAACTCTGAACCTTTATAGTTCTTCAGCAGGGCAAGAGAAGCTTGCCTTGTGTTCAAGTTCACTCTACTGAGCGTGCCTTTCTCAGATATCTCCGGGTCCACACCCTCACCCCATTCTTCGCTCTGCACGGATGCTGCATGGTCTTGAAGGGGGGAGTCTCTGAGTCCTCTATCGAGGCTCATACCCCCCTCCTATCACTTTCTGTCCCCTTCCTTTGTATTAGTTTATTTGTAGCATTCATAAGTGTAAATTCCTTTAATTGACTTCTTTATTCTCTGTCTTCCCTTGTAACCTTGCTCCAAATATTAAGCTCCACACGCTCCAGACTTTCTCCAGTTCCTTCCCGCTGCATGCCGAGTGCCTGGAGGAGTAGGCACTCAGTGAATGTCTGTTCAATGGATGAGAAAATAAATAAATGCAAATTTAAACCCTTCGGGTTGAACTGAGGGTAGCCATGAAGGCATGTTAATTAATATATGCTTTTAAATCTGACATTCTTCAGGGAAAGAAGTTATTGTTCTTAACTTCAAGGAACTTAGTACTTAAAATAAAATGTTGAATCATTATTTAACTTCTGCTAGGACTTTTGATTCTCTAAAATGTTTTTGGTTAAACCTAGCTTTGACAAAGTTAATGTTTTTCACCCACTGAAGATTTAATTTATTAGTATGTGAAAAGGAATTTGAAGATGTATACTGCGGCATAAGCATTACATGGAAAGCAATAAAGAGTTCCTCACCTTAGGGGAGGAAATTTCTAGTGGAAAAAAATCTATGAATGGAATATTAAAAGAAATTAAAAGAAAACTATGCTAAGTGACAACTGTTTCCACCGTGAATACCACCAAGACTACATGTTCCAGCACTTCTGTTCTTTGTGGGCCATGAATGGAGACATCATGACTTCTACATGCAAATTTCATAAACTAACAACAGGAAATTAAACTTGTGTAACTTTTGTCCAGGTTCACATTGGATATGTCTGTATGGGGCTGACTTTTTATTACATGGTGACTGCAGCTTTGATGTCCCTAGGTTATTATTATTATTTTACTATTGTCTCCAGGAATCTCTGTTGAAGAGGCACCCCATCACCACTTTTTCTTAAGGTATTAAAAGTAAATATATTTTTACATTATGTAGGTGTTATGGTTGATACATTGTGTCAATTTAGGGAGTCTAGAGGTTTGGGTGAGTGACTCAGCAGGAAGCCAGGGTGCTTACTTTGTATACATCCTGAGCCTGTGGAAGAGGAGGGCATGGAGATTGTGTGAGAGCTACACACCCCCTGGGTGGGGGTAAGCTGTTTACAGTGTAAGAGACAGAGAGAGGCTGCTTATAGCCATTCCTCCCTTTTTGCTGGTTGTTTTGCTGTGCTCTGCTGCCATGAACAGTTTGCCCCCTACCATGTGCCACTCTGCCTCTGAGCCAGCCAAGTATGGACTGAGACCTCCACAAACTGTAAACTAAATAAACCTTTCCTTCCTTCATTTTGGCGTTGGGTATTTTGTTTCAGCAAGGAGAGAAAAGTAACTAAGACAGAATTTGGTACCAGTGGAGTGGGGTCATTGCTGTGACTATACCTGACCATGTGGTTCAAGAGCCTTTGGAAATGGCTTGTGGGAAGAGTTTGGAAAGGTTTGGAGATGTCTGGTGAGAGCTCAGAAGACCAGAAGGCTGATAGAAATCCTGCTGTTAAAGACCAGGTTCAGGAGGTTTCTGTTGGGAAGAAGGACTTCATTGGTTGTTGGACTCCAGGTGATGTATGTTATGGCTTGGCAGAAAGTTTGTCTGCATTTTGCTAGTGTCCAGAGACTTTGCCTAAGACTGAGATTAAGGGCGGCAGCAAACTGATTAATTTGGCAAAAGAAATTTCAAGGCAGTCAAATGTTGAGGTAGTGGCATGGCTATTGTTGGGGCTTTTAGCCAGATTTATATTGATAATCAAGAGAAAAGAGCCCAGCAGGATGATTTAAATGTTGTGAATTTGGCCAGAAAGGAAGCTCCAGTAAAACTGTGGATTGCAAAGATAAAGCTGAGGAGATCTCTATTGCTGAGAAGGAACAAGAAAATAAAAAGATGGCCTGAGGGCATCACAAAAAGCAGGTCTCCAACCTTTGCAGTTTCAAAACTGCAAAGGTGAAAGACCTTGCCTTGAGAAGGAAGCCAAAGAGTGCCATGTTTCAGAATGGTGGCGGCTGCCACACCAGGTTCCAGAATGGAGGCGGCAGGTGCACCAGGTTTCAGAATGGCGGTGGCATAGAGAATCTGCTCCACAGCATTGGATTCAGTGTGCCCAGCAATCCAGGCTCTCGACCCCTAAGGCCAAGAGAGAGGAAAGTTTGGCTATTGCTCTGGGTGGCAGCTGACCTTGGCATCATACACGTGGCCCTGGGTTTAGGTGCAAGGAGAATGCAAGAGTTCTGAGGTTAAAGAGGCTTCTACCCAGATTTCAGAAGGCCTGGGAGGCCAGGCAGTGTGCCCCAGAGAGGGCAATATGGGAGGGTGTGAGTGTGAAGCAAAAGGTGCACTGGAGACTTCAGAAGTTTAGAAAAGACAAGACTATGGATCATCTGAGGAAAGCTGCAAGAGGGGAGCAAAGCAGGCCTAAGAGAGAAGCTATGGAGGCTGTAACCACCAGAAGTGCCATAGGAGTGGACTTATGAAAGCCCTTTGGAGCTCACAATGTACAACATGTTGCTTCAGATGCTGGATGTAGAATTACAGGACACAATGTTAGCCCTGCTGGATTTTGGACTTGCTTTGGTCCCAATGCTCTATATTCTCCTGTTGGTGCCTTTTGGAATGGTAATGTTTATTTTGTGCCTTTAAATGTTGGAAGTGTTTAATTTTCACTTGTAAGGGGACAAAATGTTATGGTTCTAATATAAGCATGTCTTTGTATCTGGAAACTGGTTTAAGGAAATGTGTCTGGTTGCCAAGTTGACAAGGGGTGGAATGTTATGGTTGATACATTATGTCAATTTGGGGAGTCTAGAGGTTTGGCTGAGTGACTCAGCAGGAAGCCAGGGTGCTTGCTTTGTACACATCCTGAGCCTGTGGAAGAGGAGGGCATGGAGATTGTGTGAGAGCTACATGCCCCCTGGGTGGGGGGTAGCAATGTAAGGGAAGAGAAGAGGCTGCTTGCAGCCATTCCTCCCTTTTTGCTGGGCTCTGCTGCCATGAACGTTTGCGCTCTGCCACATGCCACTCTGCCTCTGAGCCAGCCAAGTATGGACTGAGACCTCCACAAACTGTAAGCTAAATAAACCTTTCCTTCCTTCATTTGGGGTGTTGGGCATTTTGTCTCAGCAATGAGAGAAAAGTAATCAAGACAGAAGATAAAGGACCATGTTATAGGATATTCTGAAAATAAAGACACAATCATCCAAATGTTCCCTTTTGTAATCTCTCAATTTTCATATCGTAATTAGATGACCCCTATGCTTTTTTGCCCTGACTCTTCATTCTCTATTTTCATTTTACTTCACCCTTGTGTCTTAGTCTATCATTAGCTGTTATAACAAAATACTGCATCCCAGGTAACATGTAAATAAGAGGAGTTTATCTGGTTCAGGAGTCAGAGGCTGAGGAGTTGAAGGACGTGGCCCTGGCATCTGGTGAGAGCCTATCTATTGGGTCCTCCCATGACAGAAGGTGGACGGGCAAGAGAGACGTGAGAGCCAGAGTGAGGAGCCGTGATGGGGCAGAACTTGCAACAAAACCCACTCTGGTGATGGTGAACCCACTTCCACACAATGCCGTTAATCCATTCACAGGGGCAGAATCCTGTGACCTAATCACGCCTTAGAGGTTCCACCTCTCAATATTGTTGCATTGAGGATTAAGTTTCCCACATAAGTACTTGGCAGGGGGCACATTCACCCCGTAGCGTGCTTCATAATGGTGTTTCAATGGTTGCTTAAAATTTGGATAAATGGATGAATCATTGTCAATGAAATGATTGACAATGTTTTTCCTATTGTGATACCTTTAGTCACAAAACCTCCGCCCTTTCCCCAAGCTTTTTGCTACCTTAAATTGTAATTATTATTTTTAGTTTCTTTCATATTTTGAATAATTCTTTACAATGAACGTCTTTAATCAGGATCCTTAGAGGATGGGAAGGTGTTAACTGCATAGATCTGATTAGCTTAGATGGGGTGAGATTACTCAAACACATTCCCAAGACACAGTTATTTTTGTGCTTTGTCCTTGGCTGGCTCCTAGGTATGCAGGCACTAGGTAGGAATGTGGGACTGGTCTCCAGGAAAAACTCCAGACAACCAGGCTGAGGGAGCTTCCCTGGCTGATAACACATTGTGTGTGTTGTTTTTCATCCTTGCCAGGGCAATTAAATACACCCTGTGTAACTCCACCAGGAGAGAATTCTTGGAAGTTTGTGCCTGGATTCCTCCAAACTTAGTTTAATGCATCTTTGCCCTTTGACATTTTACTTTATCCTTTGCTATACTAGACTGCAACCGTGAGTACAACTTCTTGGTCTTCAGAGTCCTTTTAATGACTTATCAAGCTTAAGAGTGGTCTAGAAGACCCCTGACACACCTGACTGTATTGGTTGGCATTCAGTTGCAGATAATGTAATCTAGCTGGTTTGAGAAAAAAGTATTTATTATCATGCATGATGTGGTTTTTAAAATTGTTGAAATGACTGAAAAATTAAGCAGAGTTTCTAAGATCCATTTTTACACCAGGATTGCGCTGCTTTAGCCAGGATCAAAAAGTCATCAAACCAAGAAACTGCTTGTTGAGCAATCATACTACCCTATCTATGATCCTTTCCAGCAGAAGGTTGTCTTACATCTTGGCCTGCTCCTGGCTTAACTCAGTTCTGAATCCAGGCATCTAACTGAGAAAATCTAACCAAATTTGGGGAATCTGAAACTACAGTGATTTGCTTTTCCAGTGTTCAAAGGCACAAGAAAGAAATGAGAATTTGCATCCAATGAGTTGATTCATAATACCTAATGTGTTGTGTTAAAGAGTCAGCTAAATTTAACCTAAGCTGCCTCTGAAGCACATTATAACCTAAATCAGTATGTAAATGACCTGTGAGGAGACTGAGGCAAGAGGGTAATGGGTTTGAGGCCAGCCTGGACAAAACAATGAGAACTTGTCTCTCAAATAACAACAAACTCCTACCGCTCAGCTAAGAGTATAACCTTATAACAACTACTCAAGTCTTGGCCAATCACAGTAGCCAAACTTTCAGTCCATCACAGGCTTCAAACTTTCAAAAACATGAGAAGGCCAAATGGTAACCAATCAGGCTACATCTTAAAGGCACTTCTGTTTTCTGGCTGTAACTATTCCTTGCCTGCATTGCAGAGTCAGGCTTTCTGAGCTGCTTTTGGTCTCGAGTGCTACCTGCTCCATGAATCCTTTATTTCCCCCTTTGCTGGATTAAACTCTATTAAATTTAACTTGTGTGAGGTTTTTCTTTTGAATAGCTAGGCCTCAGAGGGAGGAGCCCAGAATTTTCAGGAGCCCTGAGTGTTGGGCAAAGCTCCCTGTTGGGGCCCGTTGATAGCACTGACCTTTGTAGCAATTAGGGTTTGGAGATGAGTAAACTCAGAAGGGAGCTTGCATAGTTTGTGTTATTAGTCTTGTTTTTCTTCTTCTTCTTTTTTTTTTTTTTGCAACTTTTAGGCTGGACTAGATCCAGGATTAGTTTAGATCCAGTAACTAACTTGATTGGATCCAGTTGGAGGCTTCTGGTCAGCACCTTTTTGATAAAAGTTTGTCTCAGTACAAGTCTAGGGTTTTTTCTTTGTTTTTTTGAGGTAAGGTCTTGCTATGTAGTTCATTCAGGCTAGCCTTGAACTCACTATGCATCCTTGTGTCTTGGTTACCTTTCTCTCATTGCTCAGACAAAGTACCTGATGCCCAGAGTTAAGAGAGGAAAGGTTTATTTGCCTCATGGCATGTTGAGGTTTCAGTGTGTAATCAGCTCCCTCCAAGGCAGGGCAGCAGGGCACAAGGGCAACAGTTTAAGGTGGCAGAAGATAGCAAAAGTAGCAAGAGCAAAAAAGGGAGGGGCAGGCCTCTTTTCCTCCCTTATATTGTAAGCAGGCCACCACCCTGTGTAGTGGGTGTGTGTAATACACCATCTCTGTGCCCTCCTCTTGCACAGGATGAGGATGTTTACAAAGTGAGGACCAGGTACCCCGATGATTCACTTAAAGTTCTAAACTTCTCAAGTTGACACAGTGTATCAGCCATTACAATCTACCCTTTGTCAACTCGGCAACCAGATGCATTTCTTTAAACTGGCTTCCAGATACAAAGATATTCTTATCATTTCACAACTTGAATCTTATAATACAAATTTAATAATCCTTAAGAACCAGTATTAAGTCTATCAACACTATATTACATTAGAACCATAACATTTTGCCCCTGATCCCCAGAAGACCTATGCATATTGCTTTATGCAAAAGGCATTTAGTCCATCTGCAAGAGTTGCTAAAGTCTTAAAACAGTTTTAGTGCTGCTGAAAAGTCCAAGTCTGAAGTCTCCTCTGAGATTTAGGTGAACTCTGCAAGCCCCTGTGCAAATGAAAACAAAGCTAAACACTTCCAACATTGAATGGCACAAGATAAACACTTTCATTCCAAAGTTACAAACAGGGATACAAAGGATTCCGTTGAAAGCAAGTTCAAAATCCAGCAGGGCAAACATTAAGTCCTGTAGTTTCACGTCCAGCATCGGAAGCAATCTGTGGCACGTTGTGAGCTCCCAAGGGTTTGTGTGACTCTACTCCTACAGCACTGCAGTGCAGCCGTGGGGCCTACAGCGGCGCAGTCGCGGGGCCCACTGCGGCACAGCTGCGGGGCCCACAGTGGAGCAGCCACGGGGCCCACAGCGCAGGTAACAGCTGGTGGTAACAGCGTGCACAGCTTCTCTGTTAGGCCTGCTTTGCTCCCTCCTTGCAGCTTTCCTTAGATGATCCACATTCCTGGCTTTTCCAAAGTTTTGGGGTCTCCACTGCACTTTCAGCTTCACACACAGCTTCACACATTGCCCCCTCAAGAGCACACTGCCTGGCTTCCCAGGCCTTCTGAAATCAAGGTGGAAGCCCTTTCAACCTCATAATTCTTGCATTCTGCATGCACATAAAACCAGTGTGATGTGGATGATGCCAAGGTCTGCTGCCATCTGGAGTGTTAGCCAGGCTTTCCTCTCTCCCGGCTGTAGGGGTTGAGTGCCTGTATTGCTGGGCACTCGGACTCCAATTCTGTGGAACAAATTTTCTATGCTGCTGCCATTTTGGAACCTGGCATGGCCGCTACCATTCTGGAACATGGTGCTCTGTGGCTTTCTCCTCAAAGCAGTTTTTCACTTTTGCAGTTCTAAGGCTGCAAAAGGTGGAGACTTGTTACTTCTTCCTCAGGACATCTTTTCTATTCTCCTGCTCCTTCTCAGCAGTAGAGGTGTCCTTCACTCTGTCTTTTTAGTCCTCACCTTTACCAGATCTTCCTTTCTGGTCAAACTCACAACATTTTAAATCATCTTGCTGGGCTCTTTGCTCTTGATTCACAAATAGATCTGGCTAAAATCCCCAACAAGAGCCATGCCACAGCCTCAACATTCAACTGCCTTGAACTTTCTTCTTCAGATTAATTAGTCCACTGTCCTTAATCTCAGTCTCAGGCAGTCTCCGGACATGAGCAAAATGGAGACAAACTTTCTGCTAATCCGTAACATACATCATCTGGAGTTCAGCAACCAGTGTAGTCCTTCTTCCCAGCAGAAACCTCCTGAGCTTGGTCTTTTCCAGCAGGATTTCAATAAACATTCTGGTCTTCTGAGCTCTGACTAGAATCTCCCAGTCAGAAGACCCTAAGGCAGTCCAGCTCTACTCTTTCAGGTGACATCTCTGAACCTTTCCAAACTCTTCCCACAATCCATTCCCAAAGACTCTTGAACCACATGGTCAGGTATTGCCATAACAACAACCCCAGTTCTCAGGCACCAAATTCTGTCTTGGTTACTTTTTTGTTGTTGCTGAGACAAAATACCTGATGACCAGAACTAAGAGAGGAAAGGTTTATTTAGCTCACGGTTTGTGGAGGTTTCAGTCTGTAGTCAGCTGGCCCCAAGCAGGGTGGCGTGGCATAGTGGCAACAGCTCAAAGTGGCAGAAGACAGCAAAAACAGCAAAAGCAAAAAAGGAGAGGGGCAAGCCTCTTTTCCTCCCTTATATTGTAAGCAGGCTACCAGGTAGGGTGGGTGTATGTAACACTTATACCCTTCTGTGCCCTCCTCTTTCGCAGGATGAGAATGTTTACAAAGTGAGGATCCTGGCCTCCTGCTGAGTTGCTTATTTAAACTGTCAAAACTTCTCAAGTTGACACTATGCTTGGGGTTTTTGAGTTTGCAATTTTTAAACTGGACTGGATCTAGGATTAATTTAGATCCAATAACTAACTTCACTGGACTTAATCAGAGGCCTTTGGTAGGTACCTGCTTGTTAAAGGCTTGTCTCAATACAAGGAGTCAAGCTTTTTTTTCTTCATTTTTTGAGTTCAGCCTGGCCTTGAACTCACTCTGTAGTGTTGGTGGCCATCCAATTCATGATAATCCTCCTGTCTCAGCCTCCTGGATGATAAGATTATAGGCATGTGCCACCACACCCAACCATGGCGTCTAGTACTTGACATTCTGAGACTACAGCCAATTTTATATATAAGAACTAATCACCCAGAATTTGAATTTTTAGAAAAATGGGCTAACTTTGCTAGAGATAATTTAGCATTAAAATGGCCACAGTGGAGATTTTTAAATTTAGATAAAAGCTTTTACCAGGAAAGAGAGATAAGAACCGAACTAGTCAGGGAGATACATTTTCCACTGGTACACAGGAGCATGTAAAATATCGAATGGATTAAAAATTCTCTCCATAAAAGTTTCCTTCTGAGGGCAAATGAAAAGTTTAAGGAACAAAGTGAGAATGTTATAAAAAAGGACTGTACCTTAACTGAACTAACCCTGAATTCTTCTCTCTGTCTATCCTTACCTAAATACTCTGAACCCAATAACCTTCTTGGCCAATGATCTTTTCATTCTGAAGATAATGAAATGGGAAGTTGGGCAAATCCTTACATAGTGAGTTGCACAAGTCCACCAGACCTGGTGCAGCTGCTCTTCCTCAGCACTGTGATGATCTTAGCGTCAGAGTAAAAGACATCTCTAAACCAAGAGAACAATCTTCAAAAGTTACCAAGGAATTTAGAGTCCTCATAGAAGCTTATAATACAAGACTCCCTGACATTTGCCAATTTATTTATGAATATTAAGGTCTGGTAAAAGACCCCCCCCCCAACTTCTTCATGAGAAGGGCTGAAAGGAGTTAGAATTGCTGGAAATCTTTAAAACTCAGTCCCCCAGGGTTTTATACACACACACACATACACAATGTGTCAGTTATACAAATTTTCAGACAAAACAAAAGATGAACCAGTTTCAAACTCACACTACAGAGTTTATTCAGAAACAATAGTTGTGGCTAGTTGTGATGGCACACGTCTGTAGTCAGAACCACTTGCGAGGCTGAGAGACGAGAACTACTTGCTCCTATGAGTTCAACATCCACCGAAGCAACACAGCAAGACACCTTTTCAGGAAAAACAAACAAACAAACAAACAAACAAACACACAACAGTGTTTGTAAAACAGTCTGGGCTCAAATACAAGGGCATGGACTGAAATAGCATTAACTGCTGTATTTGTAACTGGACTCACCTCAAACTTGATTGATCAAAAACGTTTGATCAAAAAGGGAAGGGGAGATGGAATGTTACAAACAATATTAAACTGGTGGCTTTTGGCTGAGCATTTTGAGAGGAGTGTAGAGCAACAGAAAACTCAAAAGCCCAAGAAACATATTTCTGTTCACGTACAAAAATTATAGGTGCCAACACTAAAAGGAATGTCTCATCCTTACTTAAAACCATAACCAAGAAGGTATGGAATAAGAAATTCTTTCCCTGAAGGCATATCTTCATGGAACCAGGACACTAGAAGGGAGAGTGACCACTTGTATGACAGTCTATGAATAAACCTCCTCCTTTTAGACTGGACTATGTCTCCAATAACAAAAGCCTGTGAAATAACAATCAGCATTGATGTTGATCTAGAGATTCTCTGGTGAATTATTCCCTACAATACCTTTAAATAAACATGAAGAAACAAGAGTTAAGATGAGTGAGGAATCCCGCACAATTCTGATGGGTACCTGGACCACTTCACCTCTGTGAACCCCAGTTTGATATGCCAGTAAATCCCTCAGAGTAAAAACATGTTTCCTTTGGCTGGGATTTTGAATTGGTTAAGAGATTCCCATTATTTGAACCCCTCCAAGCAAAGTGGGAGCCATTTTCAGAAAAACATACTTTTTACTGCATGATAGTGCTCCAGTGAACTTGTTACGTGAGTCTTATTTTCTGAGCTAAAAGGACGTGTGCAATTTGCTTCAGGGTTTCCTAACTCCTCTGAGCCAGAACTGCTACACTCTCTCTCTATGTGGGAATTGGCAAATGCAAAACTCCTGCCTGTGATATTCCTGATCTTTCCAAAACAAGAAAAACTTGACCATTTATGGACCTCTTCCTCCATTGATATAGAAAAAGTTAAAAGTGTGGAGCTTAAAAATTCAAAATGGGTTAATCTGAAACTTTGCTTAACTGACCCCAATTGCTACTGAAGCAATTCAAGAACTTGCCTCAATTTTAGGGAATTTAATTGAACAAGGACTCATAATTCCATGCACCTAGCCTTATGATATTCTAGTCCTACCAAATAAAGAACCAAACAGACAAGTTTGAAAATTTATTAAAGATTTACAAGCGATTGATTAAATTATGATTATTGCAGTTTCCTATGAGACCCTCCTACCCTCTTCTACAGGTTCAAACTGACATGCACAGATTGAGCACTAGTCTTTTTGAAAGTGACAGGAGAAGATGATTAGACAATCCTGGCATGGACAGTCACACTTGTGCAATGAATGATCAAGGAAAGAGGCTCATCAGAAGAAAACAGGCAGAATGATACTTACTGATACTTAAAGTGCTCACGCATAGGACAGGGCTGACTAGTTTTGAGTTCTCTTTCCTAGTAGATAACAGAAAAAGATGAACATTCAAAGAGCAACCCGGACAGGTGGATTTCCTGCTCATCCTACTCCAAGGCATTCAGGACTAGCAGGCTGTAGCCGGGAGCTCAGCAAAAACAGGCCATCTCATATACTTCCCTCCCTTGACCACATTTTCTCCTTGTTCCTCTTTTTTTTCTCTTTTTGAGACCGAGTCTCGCTATGCAGTTCAGGTTGGCCTTGAGCTCACTTTGTAGCCCAGGCTGGTCTTGAACTTGGGCGATCCTCCTACCTCAGTCTCCTGAGTGCTGGGATTACAGGTGTTTGCCACCACGCCCGGCCTTGTACCTCTTTCTACCCTCATACTCTTCCACCTCGCCCTAAGAACAAGATAAAATTAAATAAAACGCTTAATTATGGGTACATATGTGTGCATCTGTATGTGTGTACACACACACGCATAGTGAAAGAGCAGAAAAACATCAGAGAAAGCTGAGGGGACAGCCAAAGGCTCTTTTACAAAACTATCTCAAATTTGGAGTTTTTAAAATTAGATGTCATCAAGGAAAAGGCAATCTGGTAAATACTTGTGCAGAACAATTGCTACACATGTATTTAAAAGAACTATCAATATCTTGTCAGAACAATTATTTGTTTTTCCTATTCATTCATTCATTTATTCATTCATTCATTCATTCATTCATTCATTTCTTCATTTTTTGGTAGTACTGGGGACTGAATCCAGGGCCTTAGCACTGAGCTATCTCCCTCAGTTTTTTAATTTTTTGAGATAGGATCTCATTAAAGATGATAATTGCCTAGGCTGGGCTTGAACTTGCAGTCCTCCTGCCAGAGGCTCCCAGAGTGCTGGGATTCGAGGCATTTACCACCAATCTGCTAGAACAGTTATTTATTTGTTCTTCTTTAAGCTAAAATGAGATGCATTTCTGAAAAACATTTAACAAAGAATTTTTAAAAACCCAAGGACTGAAACTTACAAAGCTGTTTCTCATGTTCAGCAAGTAAATACACACACACACACACACACACACACACACACACAGAAAGAAGGGAGGAGGGAGCTGAAAACAGCCATCATGAGAGCGTCCTAATAGTGGAAAATTACTCTGTGTCTACTGAGATATCCGGTGAGGTTATGCTGTGATATTTCCAATGTCTGCTTTATAAACTAACTGCTCCTGAATATCAATATATGTATCATGATCCATGGTTAATCGTGGAAACATAAATCATAAATATTATAATATTGTTTGCATTTGATATTCATACTGTTTCTCTGAAGACTTCTTTGTACCATCTATGTTGGCATAAAATAATAAAAAAATTAAATAGCAAAAATAGCCAAGTATAAAATACACACACGGACTAAAAAGCTGAATGGGTGCATAGTAATAGACCTGTGCTCAGCTTTCCTTCCTTTCTATTGAGAAAGAGAGTCGGCGCTTGTTTGTTTGTCCTGGAAATGTCAACAGTCCACCTGGGCTGCAGTGCCACAAGGGCTCACTGTAGCTTCCTGCTTTTCACAGCCATCACATCGACACCGAACAGCTCTGCAATTTCTTTGAAATTCTACTCTCATTCAGTATGCAGGTGATCAAAAATTATACTCTCCCAATAAATACTGCTCTGAAATGGACTCAGCCTGCCTTTCCCAGCAAGTTGCACATAAAGGTTGTAAGATTTCCATGGGAAATCTTCAGATTTCAAGGGAAGAGTTTCACTATTTAGGACATGACCTGAATGTGGAAGAGATTTCCTTGCCACTTGAGAGAATAAAAACTATTCAGTTTTCCCTGGCCTACAACCAAAAGACAATTAAGATGTTTTCTTGGATTTGTAGGACGCTGCAGATCCTGGGTCCCCCATTTTTCCCTCACTAATGCAAGAGCTTGCTAGAAGTGACATTCCAGAGCCCTGCATCTTGGGAAGACAGTCATCCACAAGCTTTAGCTAAAAGGAACTGGCCTTAGAACAGCCTTCAAGCATTGGAATTTCAAATTACGCTAAATCTTTTACCTTGTTTGTTCATGAATGTAACAACCAGGCATTCAGTATTCTTACCCAAGAACTTCGGGAGAACATAAGCCTGTAGCATATTGTACCCTGCAATTAGACTGCAAAGCTGAGGCATGTCCTAAATATTTAAAAGCAGTAGCAGCAGCAGCCAGGTGGGTAGTGGTTTCATCTGAGCTGGTTTTAAGGAGTAACTTTATTGGGAAACACTCCACACTGTGGAAAATTTGTTAAATTCCTGTAAATCTCAACATTTCTCAGCAGGTAGCCTAATATCCATTAGTGAAATTCTCTTCTTTCTAATGTCCATCTAAAATGGTGTAAACTTACTTTACCTTGTTACTCTGCTCCTTATACCTGAAGAAAACCACAGTCATGTGAGTCTAGGGTCAGAAATAGTGGCTTGCTCATGCTGATTTGTGAGAGGCTCTATTGGCTAGTCAAGCATTGCTTTTCATTGATTGTTGATGGGGCTTATGCCAAAAACTCAGAAGGAAAATATGGGTAGGTCTGCTACTTATAACCAAGGTGTGTTGGTAGAAAAGAGAACCCTTCCCCTAGTCAAGTCAGCTCAATCTTCAGAGCTGCCTGTCACTCAAGCCTGTCATTTACCTAATCAGTAAAAACTTATCCAGACCGTATATATGCTTTTCAAGTAGTCAGGATTTTTGTTATAGAAACAAAGCATTTCTCAGAGCCAGCTGGAGCCGCATGAAAAGACTCTGTCTGCTACCCTTTGGCTGTCGCAAATGGTCATTTTTAAGACTGAAGCTCGTAAGTGTAAAACTGATCCTGGATATAAAGGAAATTCCTTGGCAAATATTTATGCTAGTGCTATTTGCCCTAGTGCTAAGATTGTGAGGAAAGGCAATTTGGGAGTGAGTCCCATAGCACAGGTGCAAGTTAGCTCCCCTCAATGACATATTGAATAATCAGTGCAATGCACCCGACTCTGAAAAACAAAATTAGCATCTGAAAGGAAGTAAACTCGGTGCTGAGTGTGGACTCATAGAGGGCTTAGATAACCGCCTGATCTTCTTTGAGTCCCTGAAGCTTCCATGGTTAAGAGTTCTGTACCCTGAACCTTCACTGCAGAGATGAGGTGATCTAAATTGCTGGGGTGACTGCTCTAAAATGATAACATGATTTATAATGAACGTTAACCTCACAACCCTAGGAGAGTGAGGGTGAACTTTTTAGAGACTGTGTGCCCAAACTGCAACCCTAAACCCACTTATTTATTGCAAAATGTCAACACGGCAATTAAATGTGAATGTTCAGGTTTTAGTTTAGAGAAAAACAACTGTTATCTATGCTCAGCGGCTGGGGCAACTTGGCTCTTATGCCCATAGAGAGGGCTTTGTGGGCCTGCCGCGGCACACATGCCATAGGTTCGCCACCACTGAGCTAGGCAGATAAAATGTTAGGTGGCATATTTCACCTGACACTTTCAGCTGGTTTTAAGAAACCCATGCTTTTTCATATTTTGATCATTTGTAGATGGACCTCGCTCAGTTGTTAACTCTCAGTGGGCTGTGGGTTTGTTCTGATGGTCTGATTATTTTCTGTAAGGAAGCTTTCTCCATGCAGCGAATGGCAGCTAAGAAGTTATGAAGAAATGTGTCTCTTTTCTAGGACATTCCTGGAGAAATCTCTGGCAACAAAGCAACCCAATAACTGGACAAATTTTCAGGCAGCGCTGAGATGTTACCCACACAGTGGCATTATAATCACTCCTTTTGCCTCCAGGCTTTTGGAAAGGTTGAAAGGACAAATGGCACTTTCAAAAGTGAAGTTGGTACAGTTAATTCAATCAATTGGATTGCCTTCTTTAAGGGTATAATCATTAACTATAATAGTATTCGGGTCCACTCCCACTAGAAAACACAGGTTGACTCTTTTTGAAATATTTACTGCAAGAACCATGCTCCTAATAACACTACACATGTTGGAGACCATAAGGTAAAGATAATTAGGGAAGTTTTTGCCCAGTAGCTGATTTTGAGATGTGAATGATTTTCTCAAGATCATGGATCAAGACTTCCTTGCCACTATAAATGCTGTTTTCTCTCCTCTTTCCCTATTTTCCTATTATTTTAAAATCTTCCCTTTCCTTACAGGAAAATCCCTAGTATCATAATCTTTACTTGGCATCAACAAGGAATTATGCTGTGGTAAGGAAGCAGAGTAATCGTTAGTTTTGTGGGGGCAACGCCTCCAAATCCGGAAATGATGGATTTGTATAATGGAGATGTTCATATACGCAAGGGATGGAACCATAACAGTGACATAGTTGTCCTCGCTCCTCAAAGCAGCTTGTAAGCTTACAATGAGTGGGTCTTCAAACACTGGTAATCCATTAAATACTATTAGAAAACAAGTAAAGGGTATGTATAGCACACTGTCACATGCGTGCAGTGTTCTGTTGGACGTGTATATGCATAGAAAGTGTTCTAAGGAAGAACGATACACGCTGACAGCAGTTACGAGGGCAGATGAGTAAGAAGGTGGCTTTTACTTTGTGTCTTACGCTCTCTGGATTGTTTGCAAATTTAGGTAAGCATACATTACTTTAGTAATCAGATGGGAAAATCAAGATTCCAAAAATGAGGAAAAAACCATTAACAAAGTATGTCCTAATAATTCAAAGGGTTGTAGTTGATTTCAATGACATAGCCAGTAAGAACGTGCTTTTGTGAAGTATGTAGTGTTATGAAAATACAATGGAGTAAACTTTCCCAGGCCTGTGATCTCTCCTCCTAACTTAGAATGAATGTCTGATGCCTGTAGGTATGTTTAGTTTCAGAAATTTTATTTGAAACAGATTTCTATGCCTTAACATACTATCTCTGTATTTTTTACTAAAAACTCATTTATCCTGGCTAAATTATAACAATTAATTTTGTAATAGGTCCTCATTAAGTTTTCTTAAGAGAAAAAGTACATATTATATACTGTTTTGAATTTAATTATTTTCTTAAAATAACAGTGTAAAATATTAGTTTCACTGAGGATTTACAGGACCTTATAAGACAACGAAGGGTTCTTTACAGTAAAATCTAAGACAAAAAAATTTTTGCAGATTAAAAAAGTGACAAGCCTAAGTGGCTTACAAATACATTTTTGCAATCTGATAGGTTTAAAGGCACTTAAAAAGTTGTCCAGTTAAACTACTACAGATACACGTATATGAAATGTTTGCTATTGCTTTGTAAGACAAACATCAGTAACTGTTTCCTACAGAGAAAATGTGGAAATAATTAATCTGAAAAATCCATGTGTACTGCCGTTAGTTGGATATCTTCACAAAGATTCTTTTATAACTTGGGCTAATCTCTGGAAGGCCTAAAATAGAAAAGAGACAAGAATTGTTAATGAAATTAGAATGCTATTCTGGAAAGTTAATCAAAATTTTAAAAATTCAATCAGTGCTCATCTGAGGTTGAAAATAAGGCAAGGAAAAGTTGAGTTTGATATAACTGATAACTGAGCAGGATACCAAGGGTGTCTACTAAACTAGGGAGGCAGAGTGGTAGGAGATTGCCAGGGAACTTTTGATTCTTGTAACCCTCATGATCATCATTTTATATTTTATCTGTAACACAAATTATTTTATATTTTCATGTCACATTGCATCTGCAAATTCACCCTATATAGTTTTGACTGTCCAACTCTATTCATACATAAAAGCAGAGAGAACTTGTGAAAAGCATATTTAAGGATATAAGAAAGCAAGTAAAGAAAGAACACACCAAAATGAAACCTCTCCCAAAATAAGACTAAAGTTTACTAAAAGAAAAATAATACCGTTTAATTTGTAATTCTGCCTTTTAGATTTCCAGGTGCATAGTCCATAGGTTCCTTTGTGTCTTACTTACTTTTTGCTGAGACAAAATATGCTATACTCAAAGATATAGGGAGAAAGTTTTATTGAGCTCACAGTTTGTAGAGGTTTCAATCCATAACTGGCTGGCTCCAAGGCAAGTGGCACATGGCAGAGGGTAATGGCTCACAGCAGCAGAAGATAGCAAAAGCAAGCAAGGAAAGAGCAAGACAAGCCTCTTTCTGTCCCCTTATAGTGTATTCAGTCTACCAGGACAAGGGCAGTTCCAATTCAGTCCATGGACTGATCCAGCAATCACCCACCCATAATCTCAACACCCTTGATACCAGATTGCATTATGAATTAGTCACCCACTTTAGATTCAGTCACCTCAGAGAAAAGCCACCCCATGACTGCATGAGGCTTTGGTGGGACATCTAGACACAAACCCACTTTGCTGCTTATTTTGGCTAAAGCTGGACTGTGGATAAGAATATTATTGTTTATGAGTGTAGTGGTGCTGAACTGCCAATGAGACTGGCTTGGGAGGTGCCCAGAGGATGAATACAGCGCACTGCTGGGTGTGTCTAGGTGGGTCACTGAGGTAGGACCTTGGGGGCTACAAATGCTTCTTGGCACCTTCATTTTTGGTGCTGTTCCCATCCAGGATGAAGGAAGCACCTTCTTCTACCATGGTGTTTCTGCACTGGAGTCAGCTGACTAGCTGCTAAATCTTCTGAAACTGTGAGCAAAAATGGAGTTTTCCTCCTTTAGGATGTGTGTGTGAGGTGTTTGGTCCCAGGGGTGCAAGCTGACCAATACGCTGACTCTGCTGACGCTTTCCTTCCCCAGAGAGAGAGACTGCGGTCTATTGGGAATTTGTACTCTTCCTTCATGTTAATTTGGTGAAGAAAGGACAGAAGTTGGTAATCTTCCACACTGTTCAGCAGGTCCAGAAAAGTTACTCCTCTCCAAATCAAACTTTAAGTGGTTTAGTCTCATTTGTCTACAAAGGCTGAGTAGTAAAGTAAAAGGGGATTTTTCAAGGGATTTCACAGTGGTCTATAAATATGTGGATTTTTGAAACCCAAGAAGATATTAAGTAATGTTTTAGCTTAAAAGGTTTAACACATGCACCAAAACCCAGCACGGAGGGCTGGCGCTGCTCTGAGGAGAACGCTGTACTCACCACATCCATCTCTTCTGCAGAGGCCGTGGAGAAGCAGGCTCTGAAGTAAGGGCTGTGAGCTGAGCTATCGCTGTAGAAAGCGCTCCCAGGAACCAGTAAAACCTGAGAGGTTGTGAAAAGCAAACCACCAAAGAATGACCAAATCATAGGCAGACCTAGTCCAAGTGAGAGGAATGTTCTAAACTTAAAAGCAGTTAAAGAATTTGCAAAAGAAAAAAATGTGTATACAAAAATTGTGTGCCCCTCAACAAACAAGTCTAGTTGGATAAAAACTGGCCAATGCCATTCCTTCTCTACTTTCAAAGGATGAACAGAAACTGAAAAGAAACACTCAAACATGCAGAAGAAAGTTTACAAAAGGAAGAAAAATGACAATAAATACAAATTAGACAATAAATACAAATTACAAATTAATTTAATTAGGATATTCAGTGACACAGCGTTGACAGTTAACAAACTGGACAGGGGTTTTTTAAGGTGGAATCTAAGATAAGTAGGTGTTGACCTAGCAAAAAGAGAGAAACATTAATTTAGGGGGATGTAAGGGCAATGAGGTGAGAAGAAAATGGTGTGTTAAAAGAATGAGAAGAAGTAAAAATAATACATAAAGTGAACGACTACGAATGCACAGTCACTAAGCGTGTGAAGATGCAGTGGGGAAACAACTGGTCTTCATGACGCCCACTGTGGCTGGATCACTGATTCCCATCTCCTCCTCCTTCTCTCCCGCTCTCCTCACCCTACCCCTAATCTTCTTCTCTTTCTGGCAGTTCAGTGCAGGACCTCATCACGTAATCTAACACACATGGATGCCGGGCTGCACACACAGCGCTCCTGCCCTCTTTTCAGTTATGTGTGGCCACACGAGCCGAAGTCCTCTTTTAATATAAGAGAACATTTTGGGATGAGCTAGAAACAATAACCTTTAGCCAGAGAGAGTGGTAATAACCTCTTTGTAAGGAAACCAAAATCCGGGTTGAGGTAGTAGTGATAAAGTTGGGGACCCTTCAGAAAAGGTAAAGGAACATCCAATAGGCTTATGGACTAAACAAGAGAATGAGAAAAGTACAGTAGAATATCATGTACATCCTTAGAGGTTAGCTCAGAATTACACATAAATGTAAAAGCCACACATATAAAAGCTACTTATGGAGGGTTTTGATGAAAATGGTATTGATAGAAAAGCAAAGAAAACATCAAGTGCATTTATTACACTACTGTATATTTATTTGAAGCGAGCCAATACATATTAAATGCCTACTATGTGCAGCTCCTAGGGTCATAACAATGACAAAGCATAAGTCCTATTGTTGAGCAGGATGGTCAGAGCAGATCATGGCTTGGCCTGTAGTCTGTCCCTAGATTCAACCCCCTGCTTTTCTCTTATGCATCAGCATGGTACCTCGCATCGTCAATCCAATGTATTTCATTCTACTTATTGCTTTAAGAGAACAGTGATTATAGCAATAATCTCAGTGTTTACAAAGACTGACAAATATGATGATGGAATGAATTAATGAAAAGGACAACTTATTAGGTGAATTAGAAAGCTACACAGAAAAATTTCAGTTAGAATTTTGAGCTTAATCAAGGCCCACAAATGAAATTTAAGTAGATCCATGAGTTAAGAAGTACAGAGGAGAAACAGACAAACCTCTTTTAGCTAATTTTAAGTGATAAAATCAGGACATAATCCTTTCCATGTAATATTTAACTATGTAAAATAACTGCACTCCCAAAAACATGGAATATACAAAAGCTCTTCAAGAAAGTGCACCATAAATTGTCAAAAAACTGGGGTGGTGAAATGATGGACTATTAAAATTTTCATTATGCTTTTATACATTTTCCAAATTTCCTACTATGAGTATAGTTTACTTTAATCATTAGGAAAAAAATCATTCCATTTCAAATGCTGATTGAGCTAATACTAATAGGTTAATACTTTGGACCATTTATTATGTGCCAGGTGTGAGTCTAAGCGCTTTACACATGTAACTCACTTAAGCATCATAGCAACTCTATCAGTGAGGGGTTCTTACCATCTCTACTTCACAGAGGAAGCACAGGGCAGGCAACTTGCCCAAATGCACATGTGCAGTAGTGGGTGGAGCTGGATTCAAACCCATAGAGTGTGCTAATGCTAATCATTGGTGGAGATGAATGATTGTGTTTCCATTAATTTAGACTAATAAAATCCTCACACTTTGTAATCCTCACACTTAATACTGTTTTAATGAGATAGCACACCTAATCTTAGAACAGTCTGAGCTGGATGATGGGCAATACAAAACACCTCCTTTCATTTTAATTCAAGTAAAAAATTACTTTAAATAAAAGTGTAACTTTGCTTCAGGTGTCCCTTCCACCCACCTCCCAGTTTTACCTCTTTCTTAAGGGCCTCTTCTTCAATCAGTTGTCGTGAATTAGAAATGCCCTTAATTTTAATCCACAGAAACATACCAGCAACAGGCACATGCCATTCTGCCAAACCTACATGCAAAAGAGAATATGCATCAAATATATTGTTCTGTGACATCATGCAGTGATTATAAACTAGCACTTCCAAAAAAGTTCCTTCAGTGGTAACATTTTTAACAATATAATTTATGCGCCCTAGAAATCAATGTTCTAGACTTATTTCCAGGAGTCAGTGTGTGGTCAAGGGGAGGGAGGGTGGCTGAACCGCTCCTGTGTGAACAGTTACAACGCTGGTCTGTCTCACTGGAGAACAGGAAACTAGTGATCCTCCCTCCTTCAGATAATCAGAAGCAAACCTGAGCCGAGTGCAGCTGCTTTAGTTTGAAAAGATGATCCTGCAACTCTTCCTAGAGTCTTCTGGTGTTATAATTAATCTTATCATTTATGTAATAGTTTAGAAGTTCAATGTATTAGTTTTTATCGAGTGTAATTAATTATGGAAAGAAATATTTAAAATTCAAAAATCCCACGTGCATCTGTAAGCTGTATGTTCTGTAGAGTATTAGGATAGAAAAATAAAACAGAAGAAATATTTATTTTTATTGTAATTATAGTTTTTAAAGAACTCTGGTTATAATTTTTTCTTCATCACTACAATGCAAAATGATGGAAGAGCACCTTTATCAAAGAGCTAATAATTCAATTTTTACCATGACTTTACAGAGAATTAGATGTAACAGATAAGCAACTGACATTTTTGGTTTATTATTGTTTATATAAAGGGTATTTTAAACAATACAGTTAAAGCCACACAGTTCTTCTGACTGCCTTCCATAATAAAAAGTAATTCTAATACACCCTGGAATCAAATTAGCAATAGTTAATATTGGATAGATAAATGTGGTTAATGACTAGAAGAGAAAGAATGTGTAATGCGAGTTCTACTTTGGACTGAATTACTTGTCTTCATGCAGCTTAGTTAGAAGCAGATCAGATATGTTAATTTTGAATAAAAATAAAACATTTGAAGATGAATGGTATTTAACTTTGGGTAAGCTACTGCTGCTTAGCTTTTAGACTATCTTGAGTTTTAAAAATATTTTCAGTATATGTGCTGCCAAAGAGAGCACTTGATATGTTTTTGTTTTAAAGAGAGTAAAAAATAAGAAAAAAACAATAAAAATGATATAGAATTTCAAAACAAGATGATATGTTGCATACTGTTACCTTCAGTGTACTTGTTCAGATTACCAGTTATAGGCATGCAAAACTGATCAAACAATAAAGCATTAACTACTCCTTTCAATAAACCAATAGAAATTAGTAGTACAATTATCCTATTTATCTTGTGTTTACATATATATGTGTGTGTGCGTACATATATACACACACACATATATAATTTCTTTTTCCTTCCTTCTTTCTTTCATCTTGCCTTTCCCCCATCCCAGTTAAATTTTTGCAAGAGATAACAGAGAGAGGTAGAACTGTGCTGGGGTTTGTAGGATGTTACTTGTGAAATCCTTTGTAGAGAAACATTTCCTTTTCAAGAAAACTCCAGGATTGGTGTTTCTTTCCAGCTAGGATTGTCAATAATATCCAATATGGATCACCCACTTTTATGGGTGCTCTTGTTTCTCGTAAGGGCAGATGTACATTTCACTCACCACTCAACCACTTTTCTGCAGTTGCCAATATGGCGTCCCTCTGGTTCCTGTAGAAATCAACAACCCTGAAAAGAGAATAATGACAAAGATACATTCATACAGTGACTGCACAAAATAGGTTCTGAAATCCAAGCCGTATTGATTCGTTTTCTCTCTTGATTAAAATGTTGAATATTTGAGAAGAGGCAAGAGAGTATTTCTGTTGACTTAACTGATGGTCAACTTTTTTACTGTTTTCACTTATGGAGGCCAGATAAAAAGAGTGAGGCTTGTCTGGCCTCCTCTGTGAGCACTAAAGGGAAAGGCAGTGTGCAAGCACGATGACATGCTGCAGGTTCTAGAGAAAAGTTAATACGACTAAGATCCAGTGGTTTACCTGGGCATGTACCCGGATGGTGGGAGGCATATCAACCCTGTGTTACTCCCATTGCTCCCATGTCTGAGTGAATAAAGGCAGGGTAAACCAGTCACTTGGACCTCTTTGTCGAAGGGAGACAGACTACCCTGTCCCCACACTTAAATCTAATCCTTTGTCCCTTTGGTTTTCACCCTTTGGTTAGGTACAAAGCTTGTAGCTGGCTCCTATGAGTGTGCTTGGTCTTTTATTGTGGATTAAGTAAAAATAAAATTCGATAGAGCAAAACAGGACATTTCTATGTAAAACACAGAACTTAGAAATAGGAGGATTGATGTTTGTTTAGTTGTCTCAAGCAATGATTGCCAACTGCAAGGTAGGAGAATCCTTAGGGTCACAGATGGAATGGTGGATCTCTGGTCTGGGAATGAGGGCAGCCTCTTTCCCCTTATTTCTGCATGGTCCAGGAGGTACCGCACTGACCCAACCCAGCACTTCATAACTTGCACCATTTATTGACTACTTGGGTAGATTACGTTCTTACTCATCAGTGCATGAGTCAGTTCCTGTGTCATGTGTCCCTCATGGTAAATGAATTATTAAATAGAATGCTTGTGTGTACGCATCCCAACCTGGAGGGGATTTCAGGTTACCTTGGGGCTGCCTTGACACTGCTTTCAGGGTGTAACTTGAAAGCAGGCTGAGAAGACTCTCTAGGTGACAGAAAAGCTACTAAAATGAGCACACTTTTGACTTTTTATAAACTGTTCCTATCATCTAGCTTAGGATATTTAGGAAGGAAGAATAATAAATCAACACTCTTGTGCTGTGTGCTTGGTTCGTGGGGCTCCTATGTTGCTCATAAACATTTTAACAGATGATTTGATACCTGTCCACGTGAGCCATTAAGCCTTTTTCTCCCCAGTGCTGTAGAAGCTGTAATATCATGACCTAAACGAGAGAACAGGAACTCTGTCACAGATCATTCCCTAAAAGTGTCTGTGTTTGCCAAATGTAGATGCAAATCACCCCAGACTACCGTTACAAAAGATAAACTATGCTGAATCTAGCTTATAGCACTCTGTGATTTATAACAAATGTTAATAAGCATGACATTAATAGTAAAAACCACCAATACTTCCATGGAGCTCATGATTTACCAGGCACAACGGAAACATGCTAATAGATTTTGGCAAATTTATTCTTTCCATAACTTAATTATTAGGCAGGTTATTTCTATTTTACTGATAAGAGAATCAAGGCACAGCGTTAATGTTTTTAGATGTCCAACAGCCAGTTATAGAGCTCGGGTTCGAAGTGAGCGGTACATCCAAGATATTTGTTGCAAGACTATCTTGCCTCTCGAAACAGAGAAGAATATGGAGCAGTCTTTTTCTTTCCCATCTCTCTGGTCAGTGTGAGAATCAAACCCATTGCCTTGGATATCGATGATATATTGCTGAGCAAAATCCTCAGCCTAACAGGAATAGTAAATACCAGAAGTTCCACATTATATTTGGAGATTTCCCATTTAAAGTAGAAGTGCTAAATAGTATAAATGGGCACTGAACAGTTGTTGATGACAGACATTAAAAATACAGAGAAAGCCCCTAATTTGGTAAAACCTGGAGACAGCTACACTTCATGGAATGTACATGAAATGTCCCAGGAAGGCCAACTTTTCTATTCATTTTTAGTTCTGATGTAGAGTTCAATCCCTAAGATCCAACTCCCAAGATTATAATAATTTCCAAATCCAACACTTTCTCAAAGCATGTGAGGAAATTTACATATTCTTGGAGGTTAATTTTACTCTAATTCTGTTGTCCCCAAAATAAGGTCTATCTGAAAATAAAGGTTCCAGCACAGTTTTAGCAAAGAAATCCCCTAAAAGTGAGCCCTATGATAGGTGTGGGAGTAAAACCAGGGCTCATTTCAGGGGCTGTGTCTTCTAAAATCATGTGAGAACCTACTTTCCAGGCAGGTCTTATTCTCAGGGAATCACTGTTACAATGCACCGCAACTACTGTCTGTAGGTGTGGCTGCCCATGCACAGTGAAGGCACACAGTGTCACCGCACAGACTCAGATTTCCTGCTCTCTTTCTAGGGTCCAAGACAATAGAGACAAAGTCAGCACTGCTTCACCAAATTCAGTTCAGTTCCACCAAGTGACACTGTGGTGTTCTCACAGGCACACAAGATGAAGGCAATACCTTGATTCTCAAGGAGTTCGGGTTATGCTGCAAAAGAACACTATGTTCACATAACTCATTTGTCTTTCAGAGCAAGCATCTGTAGGACCTGGTCTTCTCATTCAGCCTGTATTGGAACTGGAGATTCAGCACTGTGGGCTTTCTTTCTTGCCAGTTTAACTTAATCTTACCTGTCACCATCTAGTTCCTATACTGATCTGATTATTTAAAAGTATCATTTCATAAATTGTGCTTACCTGTGCGAAACCACAGGCGTGCATTGATGAAACTTGTGTGTGTAGAACAATTTTCTCTATTAATGGTTTTGGGCCAGTTATAAACCCTACTCTCAACCTACACAAAAAGAGAAAAGACTCAAAACCCATCCATATTAACATGTCACTTAACTGACTTCATGATGAGGTCCATTTTGACCTGGGACAAGTGCATTGAGACAATTAAAACATTCTAATAAACCGACTACTTATTTCAGGTACAAATGTAAGTGTGCATTTATGGAATAATGCAAGTGCAAGCATTTCCTGTTCTTTCACAGTGATACAGAAACCCTGACCAGTCCTACTAAACCTTTTTAGTGACCATCTTTTATTACTGGAGATTAGTAAAGAGAGAAGAGGCTCATTAATGTTAATAATTGGTAAACTGTTTTAAGGCAAAATTCAAGATTTTTTAGAAATGAGGTCTGAATCCATGCCTTTGCATGGAGGTGCTTCCTCAGCCCTGTTTAGATGTTTTATTTTAAAACAAGCTTTTGTTAAGTGACTAAGCTGATCAGGCTGGGATCCAATTTGTGATTCTCCTGCCTCAGCCTCTCAGAGGACTGAGATTATGGGGATGCACAAACACTTCAGGCTTCTGAAATGAGAACTGTTTGGATTAGAGGACACCGAGACTAGCCTCGAGTTAGGGACGGGGATCTTACCCCGAGGAGAGGATTTTTGAAAAGGAATCGGCTCTGATGACACGCCCGTCCACATCCATGGAGAGAAAGGTTGGTGCCCTGGGCTTCAAATGGGAAGAAAACGATATTGGTTGTGAACAGTGTTAATAGCTGAAGGGTTGCCTTGTAGAGCTCGGGGAAGGCGCGGATCTGGAGCAGAAAACCCCAAGGAGGCTTTACCTTTGTCTTGCCCTTTTTACATGGAATAAAAATCTGACATGCCTGTTCTTTTACTAGCATCTGCCTGTCTTCACGGCTTTCTTGTCAAACACAAGGACTCCCTTATTTGCTCAAGACACCATGACTGTGTATTTAGAAAAACTTCCTTACCTCAGGGGTTAAAGTTCAGGACTGACTGACTTAGAGGAAGGACTCAAGCAAACCTAGTGTGGACAGGATCAAACTGAAGAGGGCCAGCAGCATTCAACTGTTTAAAGAGTGTTGGTCAAGAACATACAGGATTTTGTTCAGTCAAATGATACAGAGAGATCAAGAATATCTGTTTCTTTTTGGTTTCTTGTGGTTTTCTTTTTTGTTGTTTTTTTGAACTGGGAATTGAACTCGACCTTGTGCTTGCTAGGAAGGTGCTGTGCCACTGAGCTATATCCCTGGCCCCTTCTTCTTGGTTCCTCAAATAGGTGACCCAATTCAATTATATGTTCTCTGCTACCCTGGGAGTAAAGAAACTGTAAGATGTTGATGAAATAGTCCTTGGTAGTCAGTATGCCTTTACTGCCCATTAGGATCCAGTAATCATGGAGGCAGCATACATATACAGCGAGGGTGCACCTAAAATCCCATTCCTTAGGTAAGATCTAGGCCTAAAGGACACAGCTGGTGAATCTGTGGCATGCTGCTGGTAAGGCCTTTCTCTGCGTCCATACATGGACAGCATTAACTATGCGTCTCCTTCTGCATGAGCACAGCTACTCAGTCCTTTTTAGACATCATCCTGATCAGCCACTATCACAAGACTGAAGCTCACAGACGAGATAAAACCTGCTTCAGCATCCCTGGGATGACATTAAAGGAGCTCTGAACTAGGATTTGGAATTCAAGACCATTAGCCTGACTTGGCTTCTCTAAACTCGTTCTGGGGCTAGCTACTATTCTGAAGTTAAATAATTCTTAGAAACAGTGGCCCCACTAAAAAAGAAAATCACTAATTCTGTGATAAAACTGGAAGACTATAAATTAAAGTGGTAGTAAATTAATAATGAATAATTCACTTAATTTCAAGGTAATAATATATTCCCCAGTCTGTCTCACCAGTCTGGCTAATCTTAAATACAGTGTAATAACTTGCAACAACTTATCTCTTAGCAGTGAAGTAAGTTCACATCACCACTTACCTTGTTGAACTGGAGAAAATAGTAAGGATCATCTTCTATGATGAGGAAATCATATTTGCTTGCAAGCTAAAATGTTAAAATAATGTATTTGATGAGAACTATCTAAAATGGAAATCAGCAGAATCATAATTCTTTGTACTCCTCCCCTCATCATTCAAGAATCTACTGTTGTCTGTCATGCCAGACAGTGAGGATGAAGATGAAGGAGGCACTGAGGACTTCCATTCTCATGGGACTCACATCCTAGGGGGAAAGGCAGACTGTGCATGGGTCTGTGGATAACAAACTGAAAAACATATGGGGAAACATAAATTTTAGCCAGAGTGTCATGTGCGATCACACTGTAGAAAGAGTAACAGGGTTTATTCCCATGCAATCACCGAGAAGCACTTCCTGACAAGGTAATGCCATGGCACAGGATGAGAGGAATAAATTGTGTGAATATCAGAGTAAAGACTCCAGACTGAAGGGTGAGTGGGAGTAAAGATTCTGGGGGTGAGCAAAAGACGTGGCATGTTGAAGGAATAGAATGGCGGGGGCGGGGGCATGCAGTGAGGGCTACAGCATGGATAATGAGAGAGAAGTCCTGAGGTCAGAAATGATTTTATTGCGCAGTTTTCAAAGGCAGACATGGAATCAGGACTTTCCCAGCAAGGGGAAGTCATGGAGAACTGTGAACAGGAGAAGCCTGGGCCTGAGTTTTTACATTTACCATGGAGGAGGGGCCATGACTCTTCCCTGAAAATAATGAGTGGTTAGAGGTCAAGAGTGGGACACAGCAAGGGTGAGTGACCAAGTCACCCATCTCTAAGGGTAGGTGGTGACTCAGAGGATGGGGCTATGAACGGTGGGGGGAATGGTCGGATTTGGATGAACCTGGTGGTGGGTGTCAAAAGTAGAGCAGGGAAGAGATGAAGGGTGACAGCTCATGGAGTTTATGGGGGTCATTTATAGAGACATTGTGCACGTGGGTCGTGCATTCCATCTGGGTGGTGCTGGGGGAACCAGGTGTTCTATTTGAACCAGGCAGAGTTTGAAATGCTATTAGCCACCCATGTGCCGACTTGAAGCTTTAAGTGGGACACAGAAGGGAAGAGGTGGTGCTGGGCAATGCGGGTTCCTTGGGTGCAGGATGGGGTATTCTCGGGGAACTGGATAAGGCTGTCTCGGGGGGGGGGGTCTGTAAATAGAGCAGGGAGGTGAGGAGAGCACCTAGGAGTGTCACAAATAGTACAGGAATATTTTGAACTTAATTCACAGTAAAAAAACTGGTTGATGGGTAAAATATTGCTTATGATCCATTACACATGATTGGATTTTACATAGTTTAACACGAGTTTGTTATTTGTTTTAAAAAGGTACCTGTAGGAAAAGGTTAGGGATCACAGTTCAGGTGTAGAAAGAAAGATTTTAAAAAGGCATATTGTTCTTTGCAAAGAATTTTATATAGCTCAATATACATTTCATACTTTGAGAAAATATTTACAGTGAAAAGCCAAGCTTTATAGGTATCTAAAAGAGATTTCAGAGATGAAAAACACATCCCTTATTTTTCAATAATACTTTGCATTATGAAATGAAAAGGGAGGAGAAGCAGAAGAGACTAATGAAAAACATAAATATAATGAAAATCAAACTTGAGGTTAAATATTAATAATTTCACAAAGTTTAACACCACAGCAAGAATGCTACTTTATTTGTACTAAAATATCACTTCAGGGAAAAGTAAGAAAAGATCTCAGAAACAAAAGTAGCACTAGCTTACTAGATAGAAATCTATTAGGGCCCTTAGCAGAGATGAGCTTCTTTTATTAAAAACTGCCTTCCTTGAAAGCAAGAGGGTAATAAGAAAGGACCTTGACAGAACTCATCTAAAATGAAAAAGGCAGAAGCAGGACCTCCAGCATGGAACACAGTCTTTGAAATACCTTGTAGATCTCCTTCTTGCGGTCCCCAGTCAGTGAGTTTCCAGTGGGGTTGTTGCCATTTGGGGCAGTGTAGAGAAATTTGGGGGTGTTTTTGCTAGGGTCTTTGGAATCTTCTGGTTCCCATTTGGAAAGGATTTCTTTGAGGGCGTCTGGGATAATCCCGAACTCATCACTGGGAACATTAATAATGTTGCAGCCGAGTGGGTGGAGCTGAGAACCAAACACAAAACCAAAAAACATTCAGGCGTCAGACATGAATACAAAGTGTAAGTGCAGTTTACAGAGATACTAGCTAGTAATGTTACTATTTGTATCATGGAAAGCAGAAATCTGCCCTGAGCTGGAAGCTCCTGACATTGTGTGTTGTCCTGCTAGGGTAAATTCTATAGAAAAGATAGTATTTATTTTTTGTACTGGGAATGGAACACAAGGTCTTTGCACTGAGCTACATCCGCAACCCCTTGTTCCCTTTATATTTTTTGTTTCTGGACAGGATATCACTAAGGCGACCATATAGGATTGAATTTGGAACCCTTATGCCTCAGCCTCCCAGGGCGCTGGCTTACAGGTATGCACTGTATCCTGGCTATTGGTTATATTCTCTTGTTTTACTTATGTCTTGTTTGGCCATATTCTTACTTTGGCAAATAAATTGTGAGCAAAAGGACATTTGTTCCTTCAAGAAGCTTTAAAAATCCAACAGGGGTTTTCTATGTCTCTTTTTCCTTTGCCCCTAGGATTGGCTGTGTTCTGTGTAGAGGCTGCTTCTGTCAGCTTGGGGTTTGGAATGAAGATGCTACAGAAATGAGTAGGGGTCTTGTGGTGTGAAGTGCTACTGGTGTGAGATAGGACAGTCATGCATCACACAGTGTCACACAGCCTCTTCTAACCCAATTAATCCGATAGTTAGAATTAGAACCGGAGGTGACTTCCAGGACTGGAAGCCGTGGGCAGTGTTCACCTCCTGAGCAGTTCAGTGGGTGAAGCTGACAGAAAGTTCTTATTCTGAGCTGTGCTTACTTCCCTGTAGCTTCCATCCTGGATTTCTACCCACCCGAGGACACAAAACAATGAAGTTAGTCTTTCATTTACGTGGCTGCAGTTAGCTTTTAAAAGAGATGTATGAAACAGAGGGCACATGAACACATCCTGCATATACCATTTTTAAGATTCTTTTGCTTAAAGATTAAAGCTGCTACTTTGTTTTTCAGTGGATAGATAATACCAAAGTTGCAGGGCTTTTGTCTATGTACCATAATAATTGTTATTTTGGAAAAACTGTGTACTTACAGCTTGAAGTATTCCCGAATAAACTGGTTCATTTAGGAGGATATTATCTCCAGGATTAATTATCATTTCAAATGCCTAACAAAAGAAGCATACATTTACTTGCAAAATATTATTTCATTCTCAGAATCTAATTATTTTGTTTGAGCTCATATGATCCTAGAGGAAGGGGGCCCAACAGTAACCATTTTGTGGGTCATTCTGTCTCTGTTTGCTACCACCCACCTCTGCTGAGAGAGTGAGAGTAGCCACAGGCAATATAAAAGTAAATGGGAGCAGCTGAGTTTCAATAAAACTTTATGTAGAAATCTAGATGGAAATCTGAATGAGACTTTGAGTACCAACCTCTCTTCAATGGAAAAGTATAAGAGAACATTACTGGTTTGGCTTCAAAAATTCATTTATTCATCTTCTTGCTTCTTTGAGAATGTGTTAAATGCCTACTAGCAGTCATGCCACTGTGAGGTACTGGGGCTCAAAGATGGACAAAATCACGCGGTTCTCATTCTCTTAAGAGTTACACATCCTCTGGAAAAGCTAGACAAGAATTCAATAAACTACCCAAATATATATAAAACAACAGTGGTCAGAACAACGTTAAACACAGCCGATTGCAGCACCTGGGCATTCAGGGAATTCAGATAAGGTTTCTGAGGGGTGACAAGTTGGCGTTCTGGTGACAACTGAGGCATTTTCAGAAACTGAAAGAATCCTGAGACTTGAAGCATATGAACGGGAGGGTGGAGAGAGACCAGGTTGTAGTGACCAGTGATCATACCATGTAGGAATTCAAGTGAAGAATGGTACTATGGTTTAAATCCAGGATGTTCTGCAAAACTCAAAAGCTCAGGGCTTTCCGAAGGTGACTGTATCATGGGACCCTGTACTCATCAGTAGGTTAGTGCACTAATGTTTCAGTGGCTGGTTGTGCTGTTAAGTAGGTGGGGTCAGGATGGGAAAGGTGGGCCGCTGGAAGCGTGACCCGGAAGGATGTATCTTCATGTCCGGCTCCTTCCTTCTCTATTTCCTGGCTACCTCGACATGAACAGCTTTCTTCTGCCAGACCCTTCCACCATGCTATTTCTGCTGCAGAGCCTGCCAACCGTGAACTCAAACTGTTAGCTAGTTCCAGGGATCCCATTGACTGAGTGAGGCACAACCATGGGAGACTTCCAGGGTCAGAGAACTGAGGTCAAGCAGGCAAGAGACACCCACAGTGTTGTGTGCTGAACAACTCAGGTCTCAACCCCACAACCAGAGGCAGGACCAGCCTGAACTTCGATAGAATTGAACACACCAGAATCAGCACCCAGCCCTATTCCTACTGCAGGGTAGCTGGGATTATTCAGCAGAAAAGGAGACTCAGTCTTCTTCCTCTGTCTACCAGCGACAGAGGAGACATGCCTTGAGTTAGACATTGCCACAAATTTGTAAACCCCAGAAGATAACCACATGAGTGAAACCACTGAGAAGATAATAACATGATTGAAGCCACTGATAAAACTTCCCCCTTTTCTGTATTTTTTTGCTCTTTTCTTGATTGTTTTTTTTCATGAGTATGAATAATTGTTTTTAGTATTTTTGTTGTGTAGTTCTTGGTTTTGTTTTTTTCCTTCTTTCTTTTTCTCTTGTCTTCTTCACCAGTTTCCCAGTGCTTGGGTAATCTTGCTTTGTCTGTCAGCCTTAGTTCTTATTTATTTCTCTTCTTTTACATCTCTATTTTTTCCTCATCTCTTTTAAATTCTCTCCCTTGAGGGTAAAATCACTCTATTGAGGGGATATTTAGGGCTGGGGAGAGAGTTCAGTGGAATAAGCGCCTGCCTGGCAAGTGTAAGGTCCTGAGTTCAATCCCCAGTACTGAAAAAAAAAATTGAAAAAAGAGGGGATATTTAATGTATATAATTTTCTGATTAGTTTTAGATTTTGTTATATAACAATAAATTTTGTACCTATAGTCAAAGGTGGCAAGTTAAATGCTGCCATAGTTTTTTATTTTTTATGCTATTCTTGATGCCACTGTTATTACTGATTGTACTACTTTAGCCAAGGTGACATAGGTGTTGTGATCAGTTGTTTTTCCTTGTATGCCAATACAGAGATTGTCTGGGGGTCATAAATAATACCATAGTCTAGTACCAAACAACTGGGTACTAGGCCCAATAGGCAGTAACTTCTCAATTCTAATAAACTGAAGAGCCATGATTTTGGGATAGATTCAAAGGCCAAAATCCAGCTACACCCAGAAGACATCTCTGAATAGGAGTCATTTCATATGATGATTACTATCCTAGTAATAAAGTTACCTAACACAAGAATTTACAAACACCAACTCAGAAAACAATTAAAAAATAAAATGAGAAAATATGGAAGAAAGATGCACTCCTAGGTTTCCAGTTTGCCCAAGGCCAACCCAAGTGGCTTTGAGGTAGAAGAAATCAAAAGCCACCCAGCTCTAGACAGCTAGATAAAAAAAATCAACAGAGATATCAGAGCCAAACTGAAAGGGGAAAAGCTGTACAGGAGAAATATTTTTCTTTGAAGCTTTGTTCTTTTGAAACTTTCTAGCTGTGTAACTGCTTCATGGCTTTATAATCACTTTCATGACCTCAGTAACCAAAAAAGCATAACCAAACATTCAAAATGCCTGATTGTACATTGTACCAAGCTTCATAAATTGTTGACCATTAATCAACTTTTGTAACCAACGATCTTACCCTGCTAGCTAATCAGAAGAATTCCCAGGCTGTTCTGTCTCACCTTTGTACCTCTTGCTTGTGCATCACATAAAAGCCCTGGACCACCAGTGATCAGGGCCTGATATTCTGAGAATGATCCCAATTGGTTCCCTTTGACATAAGTAAATCTGCCTATAAATTCTGTGTCTTTTTGTTGTTCCTGCTTGCTGTTGCATTTGGTGCATTGACTGGGAAGACTGACCATGCTGACCTCTTTGGCCACCACTCATGGCCCTTGTGGACAGGACAAGGACCTCTCCAGGTCCTGATAGAAGGAATATCCTTAGAATTTCTTGAATTCCTTCAGAGGTCTGGTGGAGGATTCCTGGATCACTGCTTGAGTAGCTCACATTGGGCCCCAAAGGGAGGAGTATGCAATCTCTGTCTGTGTGCCTGCCTGCTTCTAGTAAGACCCCCAGGAATTCCCCAGTTAGTCCTGCTCAGTTCAACCAGAAGAAGAGCTTGATAATCTCTTGTTAGTTAAGGCCACCCTCAAGGGAAGGGGGTTGGAATGTCTGACCTCTGAGTGCTGCTGAGTGAACGTGTGAGTGAGTGGAAGAGGCAGCATAAGCAATTGGCTGCTCTGTCTGTGCACCGAGACGGGGAAGTGCTGGGTGCTGTGGCTGATTGGGCCTGCACCTGTGTTTCCGTGGTGATGGCATATGGCATAACAGAGGCCTTGCACTCTCTTTAACTATGTCCCCATGAGGGTTACAGCAAGCCAGATATCTAAATGATCTCTCTGAAGGGCACCTACTTTGTCTGTTGTGACACTGGTCAAGGGTACACAATATACACTGCAGGGAGATAAAATGGGAACTCATTAATTAAAACCCACAGTCCCTGACTACAGGAAAAGGGGCTTTTATGCAGAAAAATGAAACCAAACTGCTGCTTGCATCTCAAAGGAAAAAAAAGGAAAAAGAGGCCCATTCTTCCTGAGAATCCTGCTTTGGCCCTTCACTGGCCATTACAGATGCTACTAACACCTATAGCATTATGCCTCACTCGAGACTCATCAACTCCCAGCCAACTGAACTGGTTTCAGCTGGCCACTGCCTGCATGAGGCCATAGAGGCCCCTCAAGACACTCCTCTACCAGCCAGATGGTGTCATCTAACACTCACTTGAGTTGACTGCCAGTAATTCCTTCTGAGTTCCACTTTTTGACTGAGGAAAAATTGGACTTTCAGCCCTGATGAATGAGTTGCCACGGCCTTTCCAAAGGTCACCTGGCCTAGAAGCAACCCAGTCAAGTGCTTCTTAAAGACATCCAAAAGGGGGTTAAGAACTCTCCCATCTTGGCTCTGCACCTTTGTCCTGCATAACAAGAAAGCCGTCCTAGTCATCAAAACAAACCCATGAGGCCATCTGAAAGGCTCTCACATTCAGCCTAAGCCCAGAAAATCTTCATTCTGTTCTGCCCAAGGACCCCAAGTCTGATCTGCCTCCTCCTTACATTCATTGACCCCAAGCTGCTCAGCCATTCACGATGCCACCACTGCCAGCTCTGTCTTCTGCACCACAGCCTCCTGCTCTCCCGGATTAATTCACTTGGACCTGACTGCCCTAAGGGGTTAAGAACTCTTCCAGTTTGGCTCTGCACCTGTGGACCAACCTGCCAATATGAAACAACTGTCAGCAACTCCTGATTCTGTTTAATACTGAAGAATGCAGCTCTATTTTAGATTGGGCCCATGCCTGGTTAAAGTCAAAAGTCCCTGCCATTGTGGTTGTTCCTGAAGCTTGGACGCACATAGTCCTCCCCCAAGTGTGTCCAAACTGGGACTCTAATGTGACAGAGGGCCACAAAGCCTTAGATAAGTACCACACACTCTTCTGGAAGACCTGAAAGAGGGGGGCAAGAAGCTAATAAAGATGTCTAAAATTACTCAAGTTACCCACTGAAGCTCTCACTGAAAAGAAATTCTGCCAGAGCAGCTCCTGTGAGATTGATGGACACTTTATAAAACATGAGTTCCTGTACATGTTGGAGTGCTCTATATATCTCCTGGGATGTGACCAGCCTCCCTCACAGTTGGGTCCACTGTCCTGGACTTGATATTGACTTTGACTGCAAACAGGAGGAAGAATAGTGCCTAAATCAGCCTGAAATGCCTGATAATCATAACCCTGAAATTTTAAGATACTCATTTGCAAAAGTAGGGACAAAGGACTCACCCCAGGGCTTGCGATGAATCATGCCTTGTTGGTGATTGAGTTCTGTACCAAGGCAACCCTCACCTGCATCAAACAGTATACCTCTCCTGCCTATAAAGTGAGTCAAAGATCTCCAAGCTGCCAATGCCACTACTATTGCTCTCCATATATGTTGCCTGAGTCTTCTGCCTCCCACCCACATCCTGCTGGTACACCTGCCTGATCTAAAATAATGCCTTCTTCTGCCTTCAATTGGAAGTGGAAAGACTCCAGTTCTGGACTACGTGGACTCAACCTCCCAGAGGCTCAAAAATTGTTTCCTCTTAACTAGTTCTGATTGATGGTATCCTTCTGGAAAGGCACAAAAGCCGTGTAACAATATCTGGCAAAAACTGGTTCAGCATTCTAATAGTCACTGTCCTGATCAAGAAAGCTGAGCTCACCTTAGGCTGAGATCTAATAGTCCAGGTGCCACATTCAGTACTGGGATAAACTGTTCTAAACAATCCCTCCCCCATGGATGCTGAGCACACCCTGTTTATAGATGGAAGTAGCTCTATTAAGACAGGCTAGGTATGCTCTGGTCACCTTGGACAAAGTTATTTTGGCCAAAGCTCTCCTGCTATTGCTTCTGCTGCTGTTTGGAAGCCTGCCACCAATGAGGCAGAACCAGAACCAAACCTGCCCCCACTGCATGTTCTGAAAGCTCAAGGCACTGTGCTGGCACCTGTACCCTTGCAGTCATCTCAGGCTTCAGTGTCTCTGTCACTGGCCCTGACCTCATGTGTTATAGTGGGCTCTCACAGAAACAAAACATAAAACTACATACATCTTGGAACCAGTTAAAAGACCAGATGTATCTATAGACATTATTGTGCACACATATAACCCATGTACATATTAACTACAAGTTTCAGAAATCCAGCCTTAGATCCACTGAAAAGCTTACCTGGCCAGCTCCTCCAGGGCTCACTCTAAAAGGACAACACAAAGTCTTGCTCCTGGCCTTCTGGATACTGACAGGCCAACGCATGGCTGAAGCTTGAAGACAATGTTCATGGGATTCCAAGAGCAATTGATTGTCTCAGTTCTCTCCTATATATACTTGATATTGTGTTATCTGGGTTGGTTCTTGCTCCCTATCCTTTTGCTGACCATAACCTTTTCCTTGGCCTTGTGGACAGCTGTCCCAGAGGGAGACAGTGTAAGGGACAGTGACTTTTAACACATCATTTTAAGATAGAATAATTCTAGTCTTAATACAAGCCTCAAAATGTGTCTTAAGAAACATCTTGGAGGGGTTGTAAAGAGTTAACTTTCCAGTCTTGACTCTACCCTGGAATTCTTCTTCTTGCCTGAGTTGTTAAAGTATATATCATTGTGGCCAGAGCCCGACCCAGTCATGTGACACAAGGAAAACAACTGTGGCCAGGCCTAAACATTCCAATGTATTACCATGGAAACCAAAAATGTATATAAGGTGAGAACAAAGGCAGTTAAGGGCCACATTCTCTGATCAGCAAATTGCGAATGGGGAGAAAAGACTGGTCCAATTGGTTCTAAACCAAAGTTGATTAACACTCCACTTGTTCTGAATGAGTTCTTTGATCTCCTGAAGAGTTCAACCTGATTTTTGATTTTTGCTGTAACAGCAAGACAAGCAGTAAGTCACTTTTCCTTACTCTTTATATACTTTTGTTAGACTTGTTATTTTAAACTTTCATCTAAAAAGCCAAGGCTATCAGTTATAATTAGAAAATGTTTGTTGTTACTGATGTGCTGACATTTAATGTTGGGGTCTGGATTCTGGCTCTATTTCATTTAACTGGGGGAAATCAAATTGCCACAACTCAAGCTCCTGTTGTGAATTGCCTGGTTAAAAACTGAAACCTGGGAGGTAATTTAGTCCAAAGTCTGGAATGGACAAGGCCCAGTAATTCTTGGACTTGATCTTTGCCTAATTATCATTCCAGACACATAGATGCCCTCTTGTCAAAAAGGTAAATAGGATCCCATAGGGAATCTGCTCTGGTGGCCTTTGATTTTCATCTGTGCCCTGGAGACAAATATGGACACAGGCTTCAGATCCACAATGGAATGTAACTGCCCCTCCTGGGAATGTGCGTCTATAGCCTCCTATCAAGGTGGGGCAATGATCCACCTTCAGGTCACCCCTCAATTAGGTGAGTAAGAACAATAAAGAGGAGTTTGTAATGCCCTAAAAAACCCTGCTACTTCTATGCTAATGAGTCTGGAGTAGTTGGAGGAGGTTTGCAACAATTACAAGAGAGGTTAGATAACCAGACTCAAGACTGATACCCAAAACAGGGATGATTCTAACCAGATTCAAGACTGATACCCAAAACAGGGATGATTCTAAAGTCTATCTGACCTGCGACCATGGCTGAAACTCCTTTTGGGACTCCTGACAGCTTTTAAATTAATTCTTGTGATAGGACCCTGCCTCATTAAAAAGGGGAAAAGCTCTACAGGAGAATTTCTTTTTAAAAACTTTGTTCTTTTGAAACTTTCTAGCTGTGTAACTGCTTCATGGCTTCATAATCTGCTAAAGCTTTAGATAAGAACAGCCCCAGCATTGAAAAAGATTTTTTCTGAGAAACAAAAATAGGAGGAAATGAAAGGGAAGCTGTACAAGAGAAATTATTCTTTTAAAAAACTTTGTTCTTTTGAAACTGCCCAGCTCTGTAACTGCTTCATGGCTTTGTAATCACTTTCTTGACCCCTCTAACCACAAGAGTGTAACTGAACATACAAAGTGCTGGTAGTACACTGTACCAAGCTTTGTAAGCTGAGGATCGTTAATCTACTCTTGTTAATGATTGGCTTGGTTACTTTTTTCTCCTTGCTGAGACAAAATACCCAACACCCAAAATGAAGGAAGGAAAGGTTTATTTAGCTTACAGTTTGTGGAGGTCTCAGTCCATACTTGGCTGGTTCAGAGGCGCAGAGTGGCACATGGCAGAGGGCAAACTGTTCAGGGAAGCAGAACACAGCAAAAAAACAAAAAAACAAAAAACAAAAACAAAAACAAAAAAACCCAGCAAAAGCGAGGAATGGCTGCAAGCAGCCTCTTTCCTTCCCTTACATTGTAAACAGTTTACCCCCATCCAGGGGGCGTGTAGCTCTCACACAATGTCCATGCCCTCCTCTTCCACAGGCTCAGGATGTATACAAAGTAAGCACTCTGGCTTCCCGCTGAATCACTCAGCCAAACCTCTAGACTCCCCAAGTTGACATAATGTATCAACCATAACAGTGATGACCTCACCCTGCTAGCTCATGAGAGGAACTGCCAGGTTGTTCTATCTCACCATTGTACCCCTTGCCTGTGCATCATATAAAAGCCCTAGATCACCAGAGATTGGAGCCTGATATTCTGGGAATGTTCCTGATCAGTGCCTGTCAACATAAATAATTATGTTTCCAAATCCAGGGTGTCGTTTCAGTGTTTCTGCTTGTCTTGCACAACCATTTGATAAAATGGACTTAGTAGATATCTTTCCCACTCCACAACAGCAGAACACACCTTCTTTTCAGCTGCACATGGGACTTTCTCCAGAAAATATCACCTACTCATTCATAGAACATGCTCAGGTAAATGTAAAGGAAGTGAACTTATCCCATGCATATTATCAGATAATAGTACAATGAAATTGGGAATCAATGGCAAATGAAACCAGAAGAACTTCAAAAACTCATGGAAATTAAATAATGTCCTCCCAAACAACTAAAGGGTCACAGATGAAATTAATGAAGAAGCTAGTTTCTATACTTAAATGGTAATGCCAGTACAACATACCGGAACTTATGGAGTGCAATGAAAGCAGTGCTATAAGGAAAATTTATAGTTGTCAATTCCCACATCAGAAAAACAGAATGAGCTCAAATATACCTAATGCTGAATCTCAAGCTTCTAGCAAAAGAAGAGCAGGTCAAATCCAAAGCACATTAAAGACAGGAATCATAAAGATCAGAGCAGAAGTTAATGCAATTGAGACTATAAAAATAATATGTAGAATGAACTAAAGAGTTGGTTCTTTGAATGATTAAAATAGACAAAGGTTTAGCCAGCCTTATCAAAAAAGGAAAGAAAAGACAGAAATCCATGCAATTTGAAATGTAAAGGATCACAATGGATCCTGCAGAAATCCAGAAGGTCATCAATACTTAATTTGGGAACCTTCATTTTCATAAGATGGAAAAGTAGAAGGAATGAAGAGATTCCTTGATACATATGGATTACAAAAGCTGAATTAAGAAGTTATACAAAGTCTAAATAAACCAATATCAGTCAATGAAATTGAAGAAGTAATGAAAAACCTATTGACAAAGAAAAGCCCAGGTGTTGATGGATTCACTGCTAAAGTTGTACACAAAATTCAGAGAAGATCTAATGCCACTACTCGTCAAACTGTTTAACAAAATTCAGAGGGAAGCAATACTCTTAAAATCATTGATGGAAGCAAGCATTACCTGGATACCAAAGCTAGAGAAAGATTCAACCAAAAATGATAATTACAAGGCAATCTCAGTGAACATGGATGCAAGGTCTTCAAAAAGATACTGGCAAATAGAATGCAGCAAGTTACCTAGAAGATTATACACCAGGACCAAGTCAGATTCACCCCAGGGATGCAAGGATGGCTCAACATACTCAAATCAGTAAATGTAATATACCACATCCACAGGACCCAGGATAAAAACCACAGGAACATCCCAAAAGATGCCACAAAAGCATCTGACAAGGTCTAAAACTCATAATAAACACCCTACAGAAAATTAGAATAGATGGTCTCTATCTCAATTTGATAATAGCCATCTGTGAGGAATCAACAGCCAACGACATATTAAATGGACAAAAACTGACAGCTTTCACTCTAAAATCAGGAACAAGATGAGGACATTCACTATCACCACTCCTGTTTGACATAGTTCTGGAAACATTGGCCAGAGCAATTAGACAAGAGAAAGAAATAAAAGGAATAGGTTAGGAAAGGAAGAAGTTAAATTATCATTATTTGTGGATAATATGCTACTCTACACAGAAGACTTGAAAAACTCCACCAAAGCCTCCTAGATTTAATAAAAAAATTCAGTAGCATAGCCAGAATCAAAGTCTCAACACTCAAAAATCAATAGCATTTCTGTAAACTATAGCAAACTTACTGAGAGAGAAATTAGGGAAACCACACTTGCACCATAGCAATGAGAAAACTGAAAAGTGAAATACTTAGGAATCAGTCTAACAAAGGAAGTAAAAGGCCTTTACATTTAAAACAACAGTACTCTGGGAGAGGGGATCAAATAGGATATCATAAAATGGAAAGATATTCCTTATGCTTGGATAGGTATAATCAATATAGAAAAAATACTATATTTAAAAAACTATTACACAGATTGAATGCAATTCCTATGAACATACCAATAGTATCCTCACAGAACTAGAGAACACAATCCTAAAATTCATTCAGATGCAATTCTAGGCAACAGAGACAGGGCAAGGGGCATCACAATCACTGACTTGAAATCTTACTACAAAGCTACCAAGAAAAAAGCAGCACAGAAATGGAAAAACAAAACAAAAAATAAAAAACATACCCAAGAGTCCATGGAACAGAATAAACTCCAAACACACTCAGCCACCTTATCTTCGACAAAGTGACCAAACAACTTCACTGGAAGAAAGATACCCTCTTTAATAAATGGTGTTGGGAAAACTGGCTTTCCACATGTCACAGATTAAACCTAGACACATATCTGTCATCATGCACTAAAATCAAAATGGATCAATGATCTAAATATTAAAGTAGAATGACTTAATGCTCTGGAAGATAGAGTAGGTAAAACTCGAAGACCCAGTTGGGCAAAGACATGAACAAAACTGAAGCCATACAGGAAATATTACAAAGAATTAACAATGGAGATTTCATCATATTAAAGAGCTTTTGCATGTTCAAAAGAAATCACCAACAGAGTAAACAGATAATCCACAGAATGGGAAAAAGTTTTTACCAGCTATTCCTCAGAGGACTAATATCTAGAATGTATAAAGAAGTCAGACCCCCAAATTAAAACACCTAGTCCAAACATGGGTATCTGAAATGAATAGACACTCCTCAGATGAAGAAGTACAAATAGCAAATAAACATTTGAAAAAAATGTTCAACATCACACTGGTCATTCAGGAGACAAAAATTAAAGCAATGCTGAGATTAGATCTCACTCCAAAAAGAACGACTTTTTCAAGAAATCAACCAATATAAATGTTAGTGGGGCTGCGGGGAAAAAGGAACCCTTCTCCACTGTTGGTGGAAATGCGAATTGGTATAAACATTATGGAAATCACTATGGAGATTCCTTAAACAAATCTAAAACTGGAGGTTGCATTTGACCCAGCAATTACCCTCTTTGGTATTGTCTCAAAAAAAAAAAAATTAAAGCCATCATATCACAGTAATAAATTCACATCCATATTTGTAGCAGCACAATTTGTAATAGCTAAATCTTGGAAGGATGAATGGATAAAGAAAATGTGGTTTTTATGTACAATGTAGTACTAGTCTGCCATAAAGAAGGGCAAACGTGAGACATTTTTAGGTAAATTGATGGGCCTGAGACCATGCTTTTAAGTAAAATAAATCAGATACACATGTTTAAATGTCACATTGTTTCTCTGATGTAAGAAACCAAAAGCCTAACTGAAGACCAAAATAGATGATATTTGGAAGTAAGAAGAAAATGGTTCAAAAGGTAAAGGGAACAAGGAAAGTTGGGGGAGGGAAAGGAAAAGGAAAAAAGAGACTAAAAGAAAAAAATTGGAAGCAAATTTTTGTAAATGGGAGGGGAAGAAGGGTTGAAGGGAGGGGAGGCAGATGGGGAAAAGAAGAAAAATCAAAATATGTACACAAATTCCCTCAGTAAATGTGACCATTATGTATATGAAAATGTACCAATAATATTAATTAAAGAAATGAAAATGAACAGGACAGGAATATGGACTGTATGGGAGGGAGCAAGAGCTATCAAGAACTTCTAGACATCTGGTTATTAAACTAGGTAGACGGAGGAGGTGGTGCCATTCACGGAAGTACAGAACCACAAAGTCATCCACGTCTGAGGGATGTTTCACAATCCTGGCGCCAGGTCCTGCTTCCTATCACTTCAACAATCTATATTTCAAAATTAAAAATAAGGCAATTCTCAATCGAGATAGAAATTTGGAGTTTTGTTCTCCCATTTTGCCTGTGATGATCTTTCTCTTCTGGAGTTTCTCACTTTGCATGAAGAACAGTACGTTCCTCCAAAAAGTTTCCAATGGGCTCAGGTTTGCAGGACATTTTACAACCACAGAAATCACTTGGGCGGCGGGAACATGGCCAATATTCCAAGTAACACCCTGATTATGTACATTTCCACGTCAAGTAGGGGACATACAAGCATCACATACTCTAAATTGAAAAGGAGAGCTGTTTCTTACCAAAATGATAGAGTCAAAATAGTAACCTAAATAACACCTGTCTTGGAGAACAAAGCGGAAGAAATGTTAAACCCGATTCCTGCTGAGGTTCTTGTCACAAGCACAGGTATGGTAACGTCTTATTGGTTTATGTGATCATGAATGCGATATTCTTTTTGATATGACTGGTGTAGGGATAGGACAGAAGAAACTATCTGTGACATTTTTTTCCCTGCAGGAAAAAGTTCACAGAATCCTATCCTAAGAAAATAATTTATTGAATGAGACTTTTAAAATATCATCCATAGAATTCCATCATTTCTCTTCAGGCAAACACTCAGAGCTAATCCTTTTGTTTTTTACAATTAAATTCCAAACAGGAATAAAATTGTTTTTATTTATAGAGATCTTTAAAAATGTTTTTACTACAAATTCATTTTCCTGTAATAATTTAATTAAAGCTCATTAAAGTAGATCTGGCAGCATTTTCACAAAATGAAAAGGGAAGTTATTCTGATTTAAAATGAATGGCGATAAATGAGAGTCACATTAATTCAGATGTGAAGACTGAATACACAGAATCTTTTTCCAGAACTAGTTATTCATGAAAAAGAGAAGAAAAAAAAAAAGGAAGTAGAGGAAACTGACCAGAAGCGCATTCTTTTCTTATAGGTCCACCCAGTGCTGGTTACTTCTGCAGAGCTTCAAGGAGCCCAGCAGGGAGGCAGACACAGTACTGGAAGGAGAGTGGGGAGGGGGAACAGAGAAGGAGGAAAGAAACCGACCCAGAGAAGTTAGACAGACATATACAGATGGTCCCTGATTTACCATGTTTCGACTTACAATTTTTCTGCCTTACACCGGTGTGAAAGTTATGTGCATTTAGTAGAAACTGTTCTTTGATTTTTGAATACTGATTATTTGCAGAGTTAGCAATGTGTGGTGTGATGCTCATAAAATGCTAGGTAGAAGCAGCTCCTGGCTGGGCCTGCATTCTTGAGGGCAAACAGCATACTCTCTACCATGTACTTTGCTACTAAGTTATTATTTTCAGTAGGTTAGGTATATTAAATGCATTTTACCATATTTTCAACTTAGGATGGGCTTATCAGGAAATAGTCCCATCATAAGTTGAGTAACATCTGTATATAGAGCTAGAGAAATACGGCCAAGAAGAAGAAAAAATACAAGCTGTGGTCAGCGGAGAGATTCTACTGAGCATGTACGCAAATGAATCAAGTTTGCATCTCAGGAGGATATTCCCTTTAAAGAATTTGAAAAGTCATATTGAAGTTTCATAACAACAGATAGCTAGAAATCAAACACTGACTTAGGTCTTAGAGGCAGATGAAGTTAAGCAGCATTGCAAAGCTTTTCAAAGAATTTTATTGTTCTCAGCAGAAATCTTAGCTCAATGGCTCACAGCTCCAAGGCATGGAATAAAGGCATATGTTGAAGAAAAATCAGTCTGCTGAATGCCACTAACTACAGGTAATATTTTAAAGTCTTCAATTTCACGACAACAGAAACTAGAAGGCACTATCAACAGATGAACCTACAGTATTTCCCCGATGTTTGTGTGTAGTTAAAGCGCCTCATGTACTTGTCTGTTTTACCCCTTCTCATCCTACGCTTTGTCTCTGAGTTTCCTGTTTATAATTTCATGTGAGCATAAGAAAGACTATTAGTAATTTTCAAAACATGATCCTTCTGTGGTTAAGTGATAGACGATTGTATTTACAAACACATTTGATTCCACACCTTGGCTACCTCTTCCTTTCAGTCTTACCTTACAAAGGCCATCTTGGCTGCCCGATGTGATGCAGAGATCCATTTGTCCCTGATGAGGTGCGTAATGGATGGTGGGAGGATTATGCAATTTTATCTGGAACTGTTTCAGCCAGGACACAAGCTCTGGAATTCTAAAGCCACAGGTGTATTTTTAAGTTCATAGTAGTAATACTCATTGTAATAGCAGACAGGAAGTAAATGGAAGCTTTATATCAAACCCATTATATATTCAATTGAAAACTCTCAAACACTTTTTGCCAATATCAATATTCCCACTTAAAAGCTAAGGCAACAGACTTAGAGGTTAGGAAATTCATATAAATATAATTATCTGGATATTCACACATCATTCATTGAATCAATGACCTAAGATTTGAATGTACATCCTTTCTATTTCAAAGCCTGAATTTCCTTCTTCTAAACTACAGCATTCACTGCATACTACATTCCTTACTTTCCTTAGGGAGATTCCTATGGGCTGCCTCAAAGTTGAGGGTCAGCAGGTCCTGTGTATCATAGAAAGAAAACCCCATCTATGTATTACATACAATATGTTACGTTTCAATCTGCTCTTCAATCACATAACAAAAGTTTTGATAAAGTATAATCCGACTTCATAAAGTATCCCTTATTATTTGAATATCAGATAACGTATTAATGCATGTTTCAACTTGCCTTTAAGAAATTACACATTCAAAGCCGTTAAATGTATTTGCACAGTTGCTTGCTTAAAAGGTGACATAATTACAGTATTAGAAAATTATCCAGCTTTAAAATGTCACTAGGAATCCCTGGATCACCTGTTTCTTTCTTCCTTCCTTCCTTCTTTCTTTTCTTTCTCTCCTTCTCTCTCTCTCTCTCTCTCTCTCTCTCTCTCTCTCTCTCGCTCTCTCTCTCGCTCTCTCTCTCTCTCTTTCTTTCTTTCTCTTTCTTTCCTCCCTCCCTCCTTCCTTCCTTCTTTTTCTTTCTTTCATTGTATTTTGCTTTTATTCATATGCAAGAATGATCATGAAACAAAACATATCGTAGTGATATTAACTCTGAACTCACACTGAACCACATATTGTATTTTAGGATCGATGCAGGCTACACACAAGCCCAAAAGCTTGATATATGAAGAGGAGTAGAAAAAATAAAAACACTTACAATGAGGTACACACTAAAAATAAATGCTTTTTTCAGACAGTTTTTCTCTACTCTTGACACAGACTGTTCCTTTAAAAATTACAGAGACTTCAGGTTATTCATATTTTATTTTCTAGCCCTTTCACTGCATCATTAAATTAAAATTTATTTCTCTTTATAAAATACTAAACACATTAAGGAAGGTATTTGTACATTTCAATTAAATCATTTTCAATAAAGCAAGCAGTATATTTCCCATGTTTACGCCACTCTTTTAAAACAATACAGTAGATACGAGTTTAGATTTTGCCATAGAAATCATAAGTCTTACAAACTGGCTGCTTTTTATACTTTTAAAAATAAAAAAAAGGATAGACTCGAGGCTTTTATAGGTAAATGGTCATAACTAGAGACCATACTCATATGTAAAATAAATCCAACCTGCATGTGTAAGCAGCGTGTTGTCTCACTAGTATGGGAACCTGGGGGAGTGAGTAAAAACTAGGAGGTATGATAGATATTGTGAAATGAAAGGAAAATGCTGAAAAGTAATGGTTAACTGGGGTGTGGAAAAGGAGAAGGGGAAGAGGGGAAATCTTGTATGTATGTATATACAGGATGGCTAACAGTTGTACTACTGTCTTCTGTTGCTTTACTAAAAGGAACAGTTAATGATTACTGGTTTGATCACTATTGCATATTTCTATTTCTTTTCCTGAGAAATCATTTTGAAGATATCAATGTGTAATACAACAACCATTGTTAATTTCCTACCACTTTGTCTGTTACTCTATATTGTTTGTATTGTTCTTATGCTATTTTGTAAATGGATGTCTGTTTGTTAATATGTTTTCTTCCTTTATTTTTAAAACAAACTGGCTGCTTTGTCTTACCTGGTGAAATGCAAACAAATCTATTCAATTGTATCAGTAGTGCTAATTGCAGTAACAAATGAAGATGGATATTCAACATCACTTTAACTTTCCCAATCATGCAAACCATTGTAATATAAATCTGCCTCATTTTCATGTCTATTAATTCTTCTATTAGATTAAAATCTTGGTTTTCATAAAATAATAATTCCATTTAATATCTAAACATTCTTTTTGTGATATTATAGTAGTATTACCCAAATTAATACACAATAAATATGATGATAATAGGTAATTACCAAAGCATAGGACTTCTAGAGCACATTAATTTGGCTGGTGTAGTTGAAAGTATAACACTATGTGTGTGTGTGTGTGTGTGTGTGTGTGTGTGTGTGTGTGTTTACTATTAGATTGTCACTTTATTTTTTCCTGAAAGTAAATTTCACTTTTTCAAAATATTTGTATCCTCTACCATCATATCCTGACGAATTGAAAGAGAGCCCTTTTGCCTCCTTAAGTTCATTTGCGTCAGACCCACCTGAAATACTTCCCTCATCCCTTTCTTCTACAATGTCTCTTTTCTGGTTTCCCTTCCATTTGCTGCTTGTTTTGATCTTAATAACAGCACCCCTGAGGAAAATTTTTCATACACTTTGGTGGTGTTCCTGTAGTTCTTTATTTTGAATATTATTTTATGCCCTTCCCTATCAATATTATATCTTAGTCTTCTACATTAATTTTATAATGTACTTTGTTTAAAGAGAAAAACAATAAAAACAATGATACAAAATATCAAAACGAGCTAGTGGGAGCGTAGGAATGTTTAACACATCACATATTGTCCTCTCCAAGTAGTTCCTGAGATTATAAGATACAGGCATGAAAATTTGATCAAACAATATAAGCACAAATCTTTCTTTTCAATGAGCTAATAGATACTAGTAAAACTATCTTAACTATCTTGTCTCTGTATATGTGTATATTTTTTTCCTTTTCCCCTTCCTTCTTTTCACCTTTCCTCTACCCAGGTTCTCTTTCCTTCCGAACAGTTTCTTTCCATTTCAGAAAAACTATTGTACATTTTGGATCTTACCCTTTCATCTTCTTACACTAGGGAGACAATACAGTGTTTACACATGTGAGTCTGATTTATTTCACTGGTAAGTATGATCTCCAGTTGCATTCATTTACCTATAAAAGTCCCAAGTTTATCCTTCTTTATAGCTGAGTACTGCTCCACTGTACAAAAAAACCACGCCTTTTTTATCTGTTCCTTGGTTGATGGGCATTTGTGTTGTTTCTAAGATTTAGCTATGACAAACAGTGCTGCTATAAACATGGGTGCACGTACATTGTTGTGGTATCATCTTTTTAATTCTTCTGGGAAAACACCCAGAAGGGGAATAGCTGGGTGGAATGGGACCTCTAATCCTAGTCTTTTGAGGAATCTCCACACTGATTTCCACAGTGGTTGCACCAGACTACACTTGCACCAACAAAGGAGAAGGGTTCCTTTCCCCCCACAGCACCTCCAGCCCTGGTTATTGGTTGATTTCTTGATGGCAGCCATTGTTTCCAGGGTTGTTTTAATTTGCATCTCTCAAATGACCAGGGATGTTGAGCACCTGCTTTCTTTCAATGTTTCCTCACCCAGCATCTCCTCAGTTTTCACTCTCAGCTGGGATGGTACTTCCAGAAGATTCCCTGGCTTTCCTAGTCATTTGTGTTTGAAAAGCCATCACTGAGAAGTCCTAAATATTTTGTATTTCTTTTGTTTTTAGTGTTTGGAAACTTTTCCGCAACCTCCCTAACCATCAAATGCTTTGTCAAAAAAGACACAGGCCAAATGGGACATAAAAATGGACCCGTGAGATTGAATTATCTATTGAAAACTCACCCGTAAGTTGAAGAATATTGAAGTCCTTTCTTCATGCTCTCTCCTTCAATTTGGATGGCGTTTCCATTTTCCAAAGTGATAATAGCACTCTTAAAGGGGAAGGTGTCTGGATTCGGAAATCCAGGAGCCAAGGAGATGAGGGATTTCGGTGCCCTGTTCAGGACATCAGCTATGGTAAACGTGGAAAAGAACAAATACTTTAATTGAAGACTTGGAAACAGAGACTGTTCAGTATGCACTATAGTCAGCTCAAAGTTTGATGATTTCTAGGGACAGAATGTGCTACAGTGAGAATGCTAGTGACCCCTCTTCATACACTGGAACCTAATGCCCCATGTGACAGTAAAAGATGAGGGTCTTCAAGACATGATTAGAACACAAGTGCTCCACCCACATGATTAAGTAATTTTTAGAAAGAGGAGAGGGCAGAGCGGCCAGGGATGAACAAAGGCGCACGGTAAGAGAAGAGGTAGAGAGCCTGCTGCCGTCAGCCCGCGCTTGCCTGTGCGAGTCCTGGCTCAGCCTCGCCGTCCCAGCGCGAGCCCCCACCCCGCTGCATCGTGCCTGCCCCCGTCTGTCCTGCCGAGGGGGGCCTCTCCACAGCCTCCCTTCCAGGACCGGAGCGGAGCCGCTCTGGCTGCTCCTTCTCCGGGCTGCTGCACATGCTCTGTGGCCGGCCTTCCCTTCCAGGGCCTTCTCTGAGCGCAAAGGCTCTGCCTGCCCTGGCGCTGCTCACAGAGCCCGGCTCACTGTGAGAGCCCGGCTGCACGAGTGGACGCACCCCAGAGTGACCCAGAAGGCTCCACCCGGGCAGGAGAGGCGCTGGCCCCACATCTCACCCATGGTTCGGATAGGAGAAGGCTTTCTGGCTGCGCTTCTCACAGTAATGAAGCGTGCGTAATTCATGGCTCTGAGAGTCCAGCACCAAGCTCTTTCTTCAATGTTCAGGACTAGAAAAAAACGAGAAACAAGACCCGGAAACCAGTCAGCCTCATCAAGCACAGCCTCCCAAGGCCTCGCTCGCAGCGCCCCCGCAGCTGTCCCCGCACGGTGTCCAGGTGCGAGTTGCTCGGTCCCCGAGTCCTGAAAGTCTGGGGCGGCTGCGGGAGCAAAGTCCGCGCGGGGAGGGAGAGGCGGTGCGCGGGCGGCCCGTTCTGCCTGCGAGTGCTGCTCGCGCCCTGCGCGTCCCGGCCTAAGGTCAAGGCTCGAGGAGTTTGCAAGCCTCCGCCTCCGCCGGCGCCTGAATGCGATCGAAGCCCCAGAACTACTGGTTTCACCGCGCGGATTTCTGCAGCTCTGCTCCTGCTGGCCAAGACGTGGGCCTTGGATCCTGCCGGGGTTGCCGCAGGGGACCCGAAATTCGGCTTCACGATCCTAACCCTCGAGTACCATCTGGTGGTGGCTTAGATCCATTGCAGCTGGCTCCGTTACAGGGGCCCAGGCAGGCCCGCACCTCTGGGGCACTGTGGACCTCCTCCGGCTGCCCAGGCTGAGCGTTTTGGTGGCTCAGACAATTGCTAAGTTCTCACTGTTCTTAATAAAATGATCCACACTATCCCGGCAAGTCACTCTGGCGCCCCGCAAGAGTCCGCAGAACACCTTCTTCTTCTTCTTCTTTTAAAATAAAGCAGTGAAATTTTGTTATATTTTATTATCATCTTCCTGCAGACTTACCATTCATTTCAAAAGTATTACTTAAGACCGGTAAAGCCGTTTCATCTGCTATGATATTTTACTTATTTTGAAACCCAGAGATTTAAAAACCAGAGTAAAGAATTTCACTATCTTTATCTATTGTGCCACAGAATGTAAAGCTATTAAATTTTTCAGCATCCAGAACAAATCATTATTGTCTTCTTAGCTTCCTCGCTGGAAGGAGGACACCTGATTGAGCAAGACTCATGAACTGTTAAGGAGATTATTTGTGCTGAGGGTACAAGGGCATTTGAGATCCACTTATGAAGGGATAACCCTGGCCAAACAGAGATACACGTACCAAAACTAATGCGTCCTGTGAGAATGAATACCTGTGCTTGGGGCATGGCTATCAAGAGGTGAGACTTATTTAAACACATACAGCTAGAGGGATAGTGGTCCCACCAATGAAAAATGTCTTTATGGAAAAGGTTGGGGTTTGTTGCTAAGCATAATTATACAGCAAAATCCAAGGAAGAGCAATTTTTATTTTTTTATTTATCTATTTACTTATTTTTATTAAAAAACATAAAAGCACAAAAACATATTAACAAACAGACACAAGTTAGCATAAGAAATAGTACAATCAAAACTGATTTACAGACAAGGTGACATGGACTCAACAATGCTTGCTGCTTTACCTATTGATATCTTCGAAGTGTATATACATGAACACAGATACAGACATGCAAAATTGGTCAGACAATTAATCATCTCAACAACAGAAAAACACAAAAAACAAAAAACCAAAGACAAAAAAAAAAACCAACAATAGTTGCTGCTTTGCATATTGATATCTTCGAAGTGTGTGTTCAGGATAACACATACAGACATACAAGACTGATTGAATAACCCGTCATCAACTATTCCTTAGCATTAAGTGATATAATACAATAGTAGAACCATGTTAGCCCTCCTGCACATATGTATCTACATATATACATACATACATTTTTGCCTCTTTCTTTTCTCCTTTCCCTTGTCCCATCTGTTCTTTGTTTTTGAACAGATTTCCTTCATGTCTCTTAGTTTATATTCCCACCCTCGGGTTCTTACACCAGTGATACAATACATTGCCTGCACATGTACCGCTGATTTATTTCACTTATGAGTATGGACTCCAGTTTTGACCACTTGCCTACAAAGTCCCCAAAACTGTCTTTCTTTATAGCAGAATAATATTCCATTATATAAAAATGCCACAATTTTTTAATCCAGTCTTCTGTGGATGGACACTTGTGTTGCTTCCACATTTTAGCTATTACATATTGTGCTGCTATAAACATGGGTGCACATACATCAGAATGATATGTTTTCAGATCTCCTGGGAAAATACCCAGAAGGGGAATAGCTGGTTTGAATGGAACCTCTAGACCTAGTTTGGTGAGAAATCTCCAAACGGCTCTCCACAGTGGTTGCACCAGTCTGCATTCCCACCAGCAGTGTAATAGAGTCCCTATTTCTCCACAGCCTTGCCAGCATCTGTTATTGGATGACTTTTTCATACTGGCCAGTCTTACTGGAGTGAGATGAAATCTCGATGTTGTTTTTATTTGCATTTCTCAAATGACTAAGGATGTGGAACATTTTCTCATATATTTATTTGCCATTTGTATTTCTTTATCTGAGAAGTGTGTATTCATCTCAGATGCCCATTTCTGGACTGGCTCTTTGAATTTGGACATGTACGTGTTTTTTAGTTCTTTGTATGTTCTAGATAGCAGTCCTTTGTCTGAGGGACAGCCAGCCAGGATTTTTTCCCAATTTGTGGGTTTTCTTTTTACTTTGCTGGTGATTTCTTTAGATGTACAAAAACTTTTCAGTAGGATGAGGTCCCAGTTATTGATTCTTTGAAGTGTTTCCCTTGCAGATTCATTTTTGTTCATGAACTCTCTGCCTACTCCTATGTCGTCAAGATTTTTACCTACTTTCTCTTCCAATAGGTTTAGTGTTTCTGTTTTAATGTTGAGGCCTATGATCCATTTTGACCTGAGTTTGGTGCATGGTGATAGACTGGAGTCTATTTTCAGTTTTCGGCAAGAGGCAAGCCAGTTTTTCCAGCACCATTTATTAAAGAGGCCTTCTTTTTTCCAGTGGGTTTGGTTGACCCCTTTGTCAAATATTAGGTAGCTGAGTGGGTTTTTTGTTGTGGTTGCATCTTCCAGTCTGTTCCATTGATCCTCAGGTCTGTTTTTGAGCCAGTACCAGGTTGATTTTATTACAGTAGCTTTGTAGTATAATTTCA